>QQNG01000269.1:0-198169 GCA_003666085.1 Pseudocercospora crystallina
GGGGGGGGGGGGGGGGGGGGGGGGGGGGGGGGAAATTGCTTACGGCAAAAGCGACGCTCGCAAGCGCTGCGATCGCAGTGAGGAAGAGTTGTGTGAAGTGCATTTTCGAGAGAAGTTGTGTTGGTCAAGTTGAGTAGAAGGAGTTGGCTGCTATTTTTTAGGTTGATCTTGGAAGACAAGAAGCAAGCAAACCAGATTGCGTTTGAACTTTATCTGGGAGGCTCTAGGAGACTAGGATAGAGAGATTGGTTTGGAGTATTATGATGTTGGATTGGTTCTTCGGTGGCCGAATTTGAGGGACGGCGAGATTTGGCCATAGAGAGCAGGACGACGATTCTCCTCCCTCCTTAAGCCGGGTTTTGCGGAACTCCGAAACAGTCCTCCCAAAAGCTCAGCATCGCCAGATATTCATCAAGGTCTCGAATGAAGGGTCCAGCTTGAGTATCCCGATGTCAGTCAAGGCCAGCCAGAGTAGCTCACGTTCAAAGAAGCAACAAGGAACAGCATAGTAAGGGCGGACAGGTTGTATCGTCCTTGAGATAGGGCCCAGATCAAGGGCAGCATGGAGAGCTGTACCAGCATGTAGGCAGTACGTCGTTCCATTGCGACCGGAAGGGACGGCAAGGCGGTCGGCGTGGAAACATGCTTCAGAAATTCGTGCTTCAGTCGAACTACGATCTCAGAATCCAGCTTCAACGTTCGACGGGCGTACTATGTGTGCGGTGCTAGAAGAAGCGAAGTCGGTGTCAGCGGTTGGGAACGGTTCCATATTTGAACATGCGGGTCCTTATCAATTCTCTCGGGCAAGGCTGTGCCGCAGAGTCTTGTTGTTCGTCATGCTCCTCTCGCGGTCCTATTTAGACTGGCACTCCAATGTGATCCAATCCAGCGGATCTTTCCCACTTCGAAAAGCACGTTTCTTGTCCGTATACACGCACCAAGCATCGCCAAGCAGAGAATGTTGCCCATTCTTCGCCTCTCTCAGAGCGAACGGATAAGGTAGCCCCTGAAACGCGCACAGCACGTCGCCAATCTTTGCAGTCGTTGGCACCCAGCCAACGTCAGTGATATCTCCGTTGATCCGGAATTTAGCAAGCCAGCGCCCACGATCGAGGACATCGGACGCTTTCTCGTAGAACGCGAGAAAGCCTGCAAGTGCATCAGTATCAAGTGGTGGAGGATTGTCCTCGTCACCTTGTTTGATCTTGGACATGACTGCAAGGAGCAGTTCGTGAAGAGCCTTTTTCCGTCTAATGATCGGTCGTTGGGTGCGATCGATCCTTTCAAGGTCTTTTAGTATCAGTCCATGCATCACATTGTTTGCTTTTACCTCCGGTGGATGAAGGGGCTGTTGAGGCAGACGGCAGGTGAGAATGGACTGAACGGTCTGATCCATGTCGTGGCTAGCCTCGAGTCCGGACATGAGGAAAGCTCGACAGTCGAAATACCACGGCAGAATATCCTCGACATAATAACCGTACAGATTGCGGTCGCCGTGCCCATTCGGTACTTCAGGCCACTCCGATTTATGCCAGATGTCGACGATTTCTCCAAACATTCGACCTTTGACTTCAAGGTGGTGTGCTTGGAAAGGCACCTGGTTAAATGCAAAACGCTTCCATTGCGCATCAAATGGTGCGAAAGCATGGAACCGGGAATCTGTGTACAAGTGAGCCTTTGCGCGAGACCGACGAGTCAGCCCGTGGAAGTCCGGCACCCATGATGGCCAATCGCTGCCTTGCGCGTATTTGGCTGAAGCTTCGGTTCCATTGATAGACAAGACTGCCGCAAAAGCTTGCAGAATTGGCCGTGTCGAATCGCCATGCACCGCGCTGGTTCCGTACTTCAAACAGGAAGTGATGTAGCGGCGGTAAGTAATAGAAGCTGGTTCGTCGTACTTGATTGGGAAGCTTGACATGGCTTCAAGTCGTAAAATTCCGTACAATGCATAGATTCGATCATGCTCCGGACCACAACCGCGTTGCGACAGCCAGATCGGTGCCAGCAGGGCAAAGTCGGCTCTGAACTCCTGCAGTGGGAAGTTACCCAGCTCCTTCAATTGATCAATGATCTCAAGATCTTCGCGGGTCCATCTCAACGAGGCCCAGGTCGTTACGTCGGAAGTATCCGTGGAAGCCGTTTTCTGGTACTTCGGTACGCATTGCCAAAAGACACGCCACGGAGCCTGATGTGTGCCGCAGAAGACCAGCACATCGTCATTCGGACTCTGTGTTGAACCCATCTCTTGAACGACCCACATGCGTGAGAAGTACGAACGCTGCAGCAACACAGCTACGGCGTGAAGGCCAAGGACGGAGAGCTGGAACTGCTGGTGCTGTTAGTAGCCAGGGAACTCGCGGCCACAACATTTGCAGAAAGGGTCTGCGATCAGGCCAATTTCTAGCTCTTCAAGTGTACCATCCGAATCGACGCCGTGTGACCCACTGTCAAGGATGTCGCTGTAGACGCCCATGGTCACGAAAGCTTGTGTTTCAGTGTACTCTCGAAGGCTGTCTCCAAGCCATACGAGTACCCGAGATGCTGTTCGATATATCTCAGTCATCATGGCGACCTGTATACTCTTTTCATCATCGTCGGCCTGATCAATGCAGATGGCGTCAGCCCAGAAGTATCTCGGTTCGTCCGTATATCGAAACCGAAGCAGAGCTGCATAAAGCGACGGAGTGATCTCGAGAGTGCCAGTACCTTCCAGCTCAATAATCTTCTGATCTTTGCCATCAAGTCCACATGAACGCAAATCGCCCCAGACATACGATATAGCCTCGTATTTAAAGCGACGAGCAGAGATCTTCCAGTCACTGACATATTAGAGGTCAATAGGCATCAAAATGCCATGGAGAGGTTCGTCAGGCTCCGCTGGGTCCAAACGAAGCACCCTGATTTGGTCCGGTTCCAAGATTCCGTACATACTTGCTTTTGGTCTGGAGAGCGCCGTGAGCACATTGTTGCAGCTCAAGGTCTGGCTTGAGCCTTGACAAAGGCATGTCCTTGTATTGCTGTGAGAAATGCAGATGATTTTGAACTTGAGCCTGACAGGTGTAGAAGCCGCCAGCTCAGCCCCACTTGCGCCTCGAGCTTAGGTTGTGTAACATCCACCGATGAGAGAACGTCGAATGTCAGGCCGAAGCCGACTGATGTGAACAACCTAGATTTCACCGTCTACTATATAAGTATACTATGCGCATCTTGCAAAGGCCTCATCCCTCCTACCTCAGATGCTCACGCTTTCCTTCCGATACCACCAATCCTATGCGCCTCGCTGAATGCCATCGATATCCACATCCACGCTATCTCCCTCTTACCGCCCAGCAACCATATTCAACACACCCCCATCAATCGCCATAATCTCCCCATTCACATAGTGATTTCGTGCAAAGAAGAGCACACCCATCCCAATCTCCTCATCCCTCCCGGCCCTCATCAAAGGAACATGCCCCGCTTTCTCAATCTTCTCCTGAGGAAACTCACTCTTCTGCTTCTCATCGCTCTGCTTAGCCGTCATCTCAGACGGGAAATACCCCGGCGCAATCGAATTAACCCGAATCTTAGCTTTTTGAAATTCAGCCGACATCAGTTTCGTGAGGTGGACTGTGGCTCCCTTTGCAGCATTGTAGGAGAAATGCCCCTGCGCATGCCGCATGAGACCGGACATACTCGAGATCGTGATGACGCTTGGGCTGAAATCTTCGTGCTCGGTTCCGTTGCCTTGCCCTAGAGCGGCTTGGAGCAAGGGCAAGAAAGCCACAGTCGTGAAGTATACCGATGTAACATCCGTCTCGTAAGTTTGTTGCCATTCCTCAACGCTCTCGTTCTCCCAAAGCTTTTTCTTTAGATCTGCAGCGTCCTCGTGCTCAGGCTCGGCTTTCGGTCCTGCAATGCCGGCATTGCACACGAGTAGGTTAATGTACTTCTCTTTCTTGCTGAGATCGTCGACAATTCTCTGAAGATCCTCCTTCTTACGTACGTCACAGGGTCCTAGGGCAATGATCTGGCCGCCGGAGCGTTCTTGTTCGGGTGAGTGGGCTTTGGCGGCATTCTCGAGGGCTTCGACACGGCGGCCGGTGATGTAGACTTTGGCTCCGTTGGCGGCGAGGGCTTGAGAGGCCATGAGGCCAATGCCTAGTCAAATTATCAGTATTTGTATCGAGCAAGCATACTTCCCACATCTTAAGGGGCACGCACCTGTGCCGCCACCTGTTACAACGCATGTGTAGCCCTTGACGCCGAAGAGGCGACCCGCGTCGAAGTGGTGTGTTTCGGCCATGGTCGGTGGAATGAGTAAAGAAACGGTGATGGCTTTGGAATGAGTCGATTGCTGATTCGGTCAGGAGTTTTTTAATGAGGTGTGTGTAATTATTAGCGATTCTTCAATGGTCTGCTAAGAGAAAAGTGATGTGCGTCGCGCCTTGCATGAGCTTCATCGATCTTCTCGCATTCAAGTGATGTGTTATGACGTATCCAAGCTCTTCTTCAGGGATCTTCAGGCACACGGCCGCATGTGATCGTGTGACACTCAGTGCATTGACCTACCTGTCAGCGAATCAATGCCTGGCAAAGACATAACGTACTGCATTCAGATATTAGATCGAATTACGTATTCTTGCACTTGCCTGAGGGTATCATTCGCTTCGCTCGCTCGCTCACTCTGCTCCTTCGTCCAAGCCAATTTCTTCTCCCACCAAAATTCACAAATGGAATGTCGACTCCAGTACTGCTCCGCCCGCCATTTGCCGTCTGCCGTCTGCCGTGCAAGGGTGATACGCTCTGGCTGCTTCCCGCCGTATGCTATCCTCTGGGACTATGGCCTGTGATGCATGAGTCTTGGCTCGGGGACTGTGTGGTTTGCGATGATCGAAAGCATGCGGACGCTGCTTGAGACCTGTTCGAGCCGGCCGACTGTGTCTCTGACGGGCCTTGATGACCCGTCTTCAATCCTCATATCGAGGCTTCGTGAGCATGCTCACGGTAGTCATTCTGATCTTTCGAACTCTGCTCTCTACCACCCTTCAGTCCAACTTCCAGTGACCACCCAGAGCGTCGTCATGGCCTTTGCCCAGGTACAGTTCAACTGCGTACAGGGCCATGGTTCCTGCCAGGTTGGCCCATCGACTGATGTTGCCACCACCTTCGCCACCTTGACTTGTCCACCATTCACCAGGATGATCAGCCGCAGCGCTAGAGAAGTGCTGCATCAGAAGGCTGGTATAGACCGCAATCAAGATGCTTGGGCTGAAGTAAGTCAGCAGGCCCATCAAGGTCTGCACACTTTCGGATGAATCCTCGAACGATGGATCATCGGCGAGAGCGCGTGCTCCAGATTCCCGCACAGCAGGTATGATGCGCGCCGCGGCGTAGAGGACGAAAAGTCGGTACATGAGCGAGATGATGACCGAAGGAGTGACGGTTTGAATAGCAGCCACCATGAAGCCAAACACGGAGTGGACTGTGCTAGGTACCGAAGAAAGTGCCTGTATAATAGTCGTGTAGCTCGCCATGAGGGCCGGTGGAAGCGGAGGGAATCCTGGTTCAACCGGCGGTGTAGGCGACTCGGGCAATGGATGGCTTGGTTGGTAGTCGGTGAAGATCTGGTAGATGCAGAGAGTGATGTAGGCAAACAGCAGGCTGCTCTCGACGATGTTGCCGCGTCCGCTGCCGATACCCCATGCGCAGAGAAAGACTGCACTGGCAATAGCGATACCGATCAGAATGGCGTCTTGGCTGTCCAGTCCTGGGAAAGTCGACATGCGCCAGATGAAATAGCATGAACTGGCAATGACACTGCCTGAAGGCACCAAAAGCGCCAGCATCCACTTGTCTCCTCCATCGTCGTTGTTGACCAGATATCGTGTAACCTGGCCCGCAGCTTGAATGACCAGCAGACTGCAAAAGCCTTCGACCAGCTGGAAGACAGGCGTCGAGTATCGTAGCAGCTTATCCCATCCTCCAATGAAAATGTTCTCCAACAGTCCCTCCTTCCCAAACACCCACTCTTTGAAAGTGGGATGCTGGTGCAGCGGCTTGGTCGCGTTGTAGAAAGCCTTGCTCACCCAGCTTGCGCTCGGATCCCCATCAACACTGAACTTGTTCAAGCTCCAGATCAGCAGGCTTGGTATTATCAGCACCTGCAGGCCTGCTATGGCGGTGACAGCTGCTCTTCTCCATGTCGATTGATCGGGCGTCGCCAGTCGGAGGCAGGATAGGATGAAGTAGAAGCTGGCCAGGCTTAGACTGAAAGCCAAGCCGCATGTGCGTCCGCCGACATCGAAGGCGAGTGGGATGGTAAACACGATAGAGAGGAGGAAGAGCGAGCTCCCCAGAAACCGGACTATCATCTCTCAACCGTTGTGCGTGGTGTTATCGTGAAGGTGCCGGTCGGTGTCCTTGGTTCGGGAGCGCTCATGCGCCGCCACTTGTACGTTGTCTGACTCCTCTCGGCTGCCGTGTCGCGCCTGCTCGTCCTGGTGGGCAGGGAATGTTGTTGAGAAGGCTCGTCGCAAGTTCTTGGGCGGAAGGTGCGATTTGGCGGGATAATTATTTAGGCTCCGGCCACCGCTCTGGCTTGTCTGCCGCCAAAGTTGACTACGGGTCCACTTGGCCTCTCCACACTGCCAGTAGCGAGACGTCTCGAACACGTCGACGTCGAGGCGGTCTGATGAAAGTCGATGAAGTGAGGTAGGGAGAGTGAACTGTAGGATTCAAAGTGAGGAGAGTGTCGCGTGTTCAGTCTCCCAAGCAGGTTCGTCGTCCGTCTTGTTGTGCAGCTTGACGATGCGTGATGTCCCCGCGCCAGGCACACCTCTTCTCTTCCCACACCAACTTTCACAGCTCTCTGCCTGCCTCGCTACGAAGTGGACGGAATCGATGGCGTCGCACTACCTCATACACGCCACTTTCCTGTTTGACGCGTCGAGCAAGTGGCCACAGACGTCGCTGAGCATGATGGACGCGTTGAACAGCAGCTATGATCTGCATCTCACTGTTGCTCACGCGGCCACGTTTACATTCTCCATACACGTGAAAGTTGGGATTGCACGGCTCTTGCCGATACAAGGCTTCGCCGATGGAGCTTAGATATGCAGGGTCCACGATTGGCTCAAGTCTGAGTTTGCATGTGAAGCCTCCCGTCTTCCAAGACTTGGCTGCGAATTGAACCTTTCATGCAGAGCCTGAGGATTGTCACCAGAGTCCCTCGTCCAACACTTCGACCGCAGGTTCTTCAGATCCGACTTGCCTCATCCGCCTCCAAGACCAACAAGGCAAGAACACCCCGCGACGTGCTAGACCGCATTTACGCCTCCAACCCGGTCCTCCACCGATCGCTACTCCAATCCATGTCCTCTGAGCCAGCGTCCAAGAAGCTCAAGATGGCCGACGGCACCGCAGCCCCAGTCATTGGCACCCACAATGGCCACTTCCACGCCGACGAGGCTCTCGCCGTCTACCTCCTCCGCTTGCTGCCAGAGTACAAGAATGCCTCCCTCGTCCGCACGCGCGACCCAGAAGTACTCAAGACCTGCAACATTGTCGTCGATGTCGGCGGTGTACACGATGACTCCATATTCCGATACGATCACCACCAACGCGAATTCAAGGCAGTGTTCCCCGGCAAGCACACCAAGCTCTCGTCCGCTGGCCTTGTGTGGATGCACTACGGCAAGCGCATCATCTCGGCTGTGACTGGTCTCCCTGTCGACAGCGCAGACACCGAACTGCTGTATCAAAAGCTCTACCAAGATTTCGTAGAAGCTTTCGATGCAAACGACAACGGCATCGATGTCTACGATCCACAAGAGCTACGGAAGGCGGGCATTCAGAAGAAGCTGTCGGACAAGGGTTTCAGCATTGCAAGCGCCGTGGGGAGGTACAACCACATGCCGGCACCTCAAGTGAACGGATCTGCCGCCAGTGTGGCGCCTGTTGCTGCTGGTAAGGCAGCCGACCAGCAAGAGGAGGACGCCCGCTTTGCTCGTGCCAGCGCTTTCGTCGGAGAGCAGTTCTCGCTAGAGCTCAGCGACAAGTTCGGGTCATGGTTGCCAGCTCGTGCAGTCGTTTCTCAGGCATTCAACTCGAGACACGAGGTCGACAAGCAAGGTCGGATCATTGTCATCCCCTTTAGAGCAGAGGGTGTGCCTTGGTCTGATCATCTCTACGCACTGGAAGAAGAGCAGGGAGTCGCCGGCGATGTGCTGTATGCTCTCTTCGCGGAGAACGGCGAGCCAGGCAGCAAGTGGCGCATCCGCTCAGTCAGCTTAGAGCCAGGCAGCTTCGAGAACAGGAAGGGTCTGCCAGAAGCATGGAGAGGTCTTCGTGACGAGGAGCTCAGCAAGGTGGCCGGCATCCCAGGCTGCATCTTCATCCACGCGAGTGGCTTCATCGGAGGACATCAGAACTTCGAGGGCGCGTTGGAAATGGCGAAGAAGGCCGTGGAGATGTAGTACATTCCCGTCACTCCCGATGACCGGACGGCCGCTTCGAGCTTATTGGCGATTAATCGAACCCCAACCCACACCACCGCTGATCAAGATGCTGCTGCGAGCCTAGTGGCATTGAATCTGAGCCCGACTCATACCCCCAGGGAGCGAAGCGCTGCTGCGAGTCTGCTGGCGATAAATTCGAGCCCGTCTGCTCAAAGTGCAAAGGCGCCTCGCAAGGACTCTAGGAAATAGATTATGGGACAGCGAAAAGGCGCTTGGGAAAAGAAAGCTCGCGATGGATACAAACCGCTTCGGATGCTCTGACATAGATATGAGCCATGCGTTACAACTTCAATGCAAACGATTGAGATTCTAGCCCGGCACTTTTGCCGCTCGCACGCAGATTCTGAATGCCATTCCATATGAACTGGATCTATCATCCTGTGCGATATCACTTTGCTACTGTTGACTTTCAGTCCTTGATTTTGCACCTGCTCACTCAGGACGGACAGACCGAGCCTGACGTTTAGAATGGAGAACAGGTTTTACCTTCGGAAACGAGAGATCCTCTTTTTGAATCACGGGTTAAGTCTCCGCACTGATCACGACGACTTCACCTTCACCCCTACAGATGGACGATTCATAACTTGGAAGTTCAGCGAGAAGTTGAATGTCAGACTTACAGATTTGAATCAGACAGATTGAGAGGTGAACTTACTTGGGCACATGGGCCTCTGAACTACCTGCAGGCTTAAATAGTTCTATCTCGACCGATGATCCCTTTCGAGTGTTTTCTTGGAAACTGAAACGCTTCCAGAAACAGATCTGTGAGGTCGGTGGCGTGGTTGTTTGAACTTTGAGGAGGATCTATATATCAAATGGCTTCACTTGAGTGAAGGTTGATCGTTTCCACTCATTGAAGAAGGTAAGAGCGCCTGGGGCTCTCTGAAGGAGGAGGTCACTTTCTAGGTACGGTCTGCGAGTCTAAAAGCGCGGGTAAGTAATACATCAGAGGGAGGTAGCGGATATGGGGTGCGTCTGATTCGGAGAGATCTCCTCTCCTATCCAAAGTCGACTACTCGGCTTCTTTGATGCAGTCGAATCAACTGGTATTTCGACGGTAAGGAAAGGTAACTCGAGACCCCTCTCTCTATAGATTGGATGTTTTCCGAGCTTAGTCTAAGAGTTGAGAAGTCTGGACATTTTGTATTTGGAAGAGAAGGATAAGGGTTAATCTTAACCTTGAGAGTAATAGGGAAAAGGGTGACTTGAAGAGGAAAATCAATACAAGACCTAAAGAAGTGGGCGGCAGACTCCTCGAGTCCATTCACTTAGAGACTACATTCCGAATGTGATATAGTCTGCGAGTTCGGCGTCGGAGGATTTTTATCTTTGGACGGGATTATTAAAATTCCTATCAAGTGATAAGAGAGATGGACTCACTGGGTTTAATTGACAGCCAACTCTGCAGTTTAAAGGCTGGATTGCTCTCGAGAGTCTCGGGCCTATGCGTAGCCTTGTCTGCAACCTAGATAGTTTCGCCCTCGATCGCCTCGAAGAAATCGAACGACTGTATGAGCTCCCTCACTTCTACCGCTCGCTCTATACTTCTGCCCTTCGTTATAGCGGATGCTTCGCCTCCCATCCTCAAGACCGAGTCTCTTTCCCAACGCTGCGATCTACAAGCGCAGCAGTCTAGCTCTCTTATCTGTGATGAAGAAGACTCGCTGCGCAAGTTCTCCTCACTGCGGTCTTCATTTTACTATACTAGACCCATTCAATTCTGCCTTCTTCGTAAGTAGACGCTTCGAATCCTGTCTTCGAAGCTGAGTCTCTTTCGAAACGCTGTCTATAAGCTCGACAGCCTAGCGGTCTTGTCTTTGTCGGAGAAGACTTAGGGCGTAAGCTGTGCTTACTGCTGTCTTTGTTTTAGTATAGTAGACCCATTCGATTCTGCCCTATTTGACGAGTGGACGCTTCGAATCCTGTCTTCGAATCCAGCCTTCGAATCCGAGTGTCTTTCATAACACTGCTATCTATGAGCGCAGTAGTCGAGTCGTTTCATCTCTATCGGAGAAGACTTCAGGCGTGAGTTCTGCTCACCGCTATGCTTGTTTCGCAGCACACCGTATCGTCGTAAGTGCAATCCTCGAATCCCTCTTCAAACTCGAGTCTCTTCCGCTGCGCCATCTGCAACGTCAACAGCCCAGCCTTCTCATCTCTCTCAGAGAAGACTCGCTGCGTAAGCTCTGCTCACTGCAGTCCGTACATCGCCACACTCCGCATCTCATCAACCTCTCTGGCGTTCAAGTGGTCTGGATCAACTACCTCCTTCAAGAGTTCCCTCAACGGCATCGTAGCCAGATCATACTCCCTCTCCTTGCCATACCGAAACCTCAGATCCCGGAAGAAATTGAAGCCCGTCCGCCCTCCGCCGTACGTCTCTTCGTAGTCGCCGATCATGATGACCAGGCGGAGGATTCCGGATGCTTCGAGAAGAGACAGACTGCGGGGTTTGCGGTCGGTCTCTTGGATGAGGGGATCGGAGGGTGGGTAGTCGTAGGTAAGGGAGAGGGTAGTGATTAGGCCTGAAGAGGTGGTTAGGGGTTAGTTTGAGAGATGTGTGGGAGGATGTGTGCTGTTTTGGTTTGAGGAGGGAGACTTACCTGCGAGCCATGCGTACTCGATGCCTTTGCCATGAGTGTTTTCTAGCTCGGCTGTGAGGAGGGACATGAGCTTTGCGATCCCCTGGTCTTCCTCTTCCTCTTCATCTTCATCTTCATCTTCATCTTGGTCTTCCTCTTCCTCTTCGTCTTCGTCTTCGTCTTCATCTTCTTCGTCGGCGTCGGAGAGCCTGAACGCTCGTCGCAGTGGCCCGACAAAGTCCCTCAACTCCAACGAGCCAGCAATCGTGTTGTAGAAGCTTCTATTGACTTTTTGCAGCTGCATCGTATGCAAAATCGTCTTGCGAAGTCCTGCATCCTGGTCAACTACGGCTTGAAGGAGTATGTTCTCCAATAGCTCCGGAATGGCGAGGACCCGGTTGGCAGCCGGGGCAGTTGCGGTCGACATGGTGGCGGATGTCGTTTTGTTGAGTGAGGAACTTGAAGCGAAAGATGTTCATTTTGAAAGTGCGTAGGCAGAACAAACGCGACTGGCATGGTCTGTGCTCAACTTGCAGCAGGCCTTGGCCGACAGCCAGGCCTTGATGCATGTGCGCACACATATGAGGGCGTAAAGAAGCGACTTGATTGAACCAGTGCCATGTGCTTCTGTCCTGTTCGATGTCTTTCAAGCATGAGCGAATGTCGGGCCAGAGTCGTGACTACAAGTTGTGTCGAGCCTGGTCGCTTGTTGGAGGTATTGCTGGCTCGATATCTCCTCCTGTTCAAGCCTCGACGGAATTTCAAGGAGATCGAAATCAGACTACATCAATCTTGGAATAATCTAGGCCCACGATTTGTGATGGTCCTCCTGGCGCTCACTTTCACATGCGCCAAGACCTTAACGAGCTTCCGGCCCACAGCAACTTGAGCACGGTCCAACCTGACAACGTTTGTCCCCTCTCCAAAGCTGGCTTCTGGTCAAATTCTTCCATCCGCTGCAAGTCTTTTCTGTATTGACATCAGCAATGATGGCGCCATCTGCGCTAGCGGCGCCCTCAGCAGCGTCGCAGGTCTTCGGTATAGCGGAGCTGCTCGAAGACATTCTCTTGCGTATTTCGCCCAACGAAGAGACCGACGGCCTCAGGAAGACGACTTGCCATCATCTGCGGTTACAAGAAGTCAACAAGAGCTTTTACGACATTATTGCAGATTCGAAGCAGCTGAAAGGCGACTTCATCATGCCGCTTCGACGTACCCAACGGCCAAGTGTTGCTCGGAAGAAAGACGTCGACTCTTTCGTCAAGAGCCTCATCAGTCGGCTGAAGGCGTCAAGAGAAAACGCCGTTGAGTACTCATGGCTTGCCGGCATGCTCGTCTCAATCCTGCACCTCCACAACCTCCCAACGAAGATTATCAAAGAAGAAGCAAACCGACCCTCCAACAACTGTTCGATTCTTGAGGCGGCCGGTATCCTCCGCTTAGCAACGATGATACGCCAACGCGATAGGGCGTACACCGGCCCTCCGAAGAGCAAGGTTCTTTCCGACCCAAGGTTCTTCAGCTGCTTTGATTATGACTCGGATATGGGAAGTTTCGTCAAGGCCGTTGTAAACGCTGAATGGATTGCTCAAGACCGAAATCGGAGCAAGCTTCTCGTCCATCGCGGCCAAATCATGGTGTTGAGGGAAGCAGCGAGGTCTTTCTTGTGGGTTCGCAACAAAGGTAGCGAAGCCTGGAAGTTTCGAGACAGCAGCGATATTCAGATCTTACCATGCCTTGGCAGCAAAGCTGTCATCGGATGGGAGAATGGTGAAGGCGGAATGACGGAAATGAAAGTCTCTGTCAAGAATGAGATCTTTCGCTGGTTGGAGAGGACTCAAAGGGCCGAGATGCAGAGTATGGAGGACATCGAGATGATGTGGCGTGGGATGCGGTTTCTGTGGGGCGGTATAGGGGGCTGATGATGGAAATGCGTGCGATCTGAAGACCATCGGGACGCATTGCAGCGGAGACTTGAGAAACCTAAGGGATCGAGATGTTGGACGGGCAGCGTTCTGTATGTCGCAGTCAGCGGACTGCTTTTCCAGAATATACACCTCTCATAGAGATTAGTGAACAGCATGCTCAGCTGCTTCGCCCCATATGCTTTGGGAATGACTTTCGTATTCCAATTGAACTGCGGCATCGGTATGAATGACACCATTCCCGTGACTTCACAAGCTCAACGATGCAAGAAAACGGACAACATTGCATGTACCGGATACTTCAAGAATCGCCTCATATCTCTCGTGGGTTCAGAACCTTCACTACCCAGCCTCAGACCGTTGCGCATGTTCTCGAACATGAAGGCTGGCTGTCGCCAATGTCTATTTTCGCACGGTAGATGAGACGCCGGGCTTGTGTGATGTTCAAGTGTCGAGCGGAATGAGCGAGCATTGAGGTCAGCTGCAACGAAGGCTCTCTTTCCGATGCCATGTTGCTACTGACACCCTCCGCATGCTCGTGTGGACCACGTCCCAATGCTTGGAACCCATGAGCCAGCCGACGCTCAATGAGGTTTTGTGACTGCCTCGGGGCCGATTGCTCCGGTGTCGTGCTCTGAAAAGTAGCCATGTGAGACTCGGAACAAACTTCATTCCCGCAGCTGACTTCACATGCAAGCCGTTTCTGCCTGAGACCCCGCCACTAACGTCGCATGCCAACGGTCGTAAAGGGTCGTGCCTTCCAAACTGGGCTGTTTTGATCTACCGGCCCGCAGAAGCTCCTGCTTCGCGAGTACAAGTTCGCGGCTTCCCAAACGACTTCCAACCTCGAACACTCACCTGCACCCACACACCTACCACCCATCACTTCCATTTCTCAACCTCGTACACAGTTTTGAACGTACCGAAGCCCGCCTGGGCACATTCGTTAAGACCATCCGCTCCTCGAGAGCACACTCTCGCCCATCATGGACCATGATGCCGCGCGCATGCTCGCCGACCTCGGCAACGATCGCCGCGACATCCTATCCGCTCCAGAAGAGCGCGGCGGTGGCAGTTTCGGTGGCGGTGGCCGCGGCAGAGGCGATGAATCCCGCGCAGAACGCCTAGTCCGCCTCGAGCAGCAGGAGCGCCGTCAGAACATCGGCCGTTTTGCAGAAAATGAGGGTCAGGCGAATATGCTTGGCGCTTGGAACAACCCGGGGACGTTTGTAAGGGATACGGTCACTGAGCAGCTCGAGGTATGATCTCCAAGAGAAGTGGTGGGGGTGGCACTGGACTGCACTGACTGTTTCTAGAACCGCGGAGATGGACAGTTGCACCGTCAACAAATCGCTGGAGCCAGCGATCGTTTTCACGATGACGATGGAGGACCACCTCCTCCGTTCCGACTTCCTCCCCGAAACCGCGAGGATCGCAAACCCCGTCCGGCATTCATGGCGCCTGTCCCGGCCGCTGGTCGTACTCGCGCCGCGTCTCCAAGAGTAGGCGGGGTCAAGAAGTTCCGCAAAGACCAGGTGGTCCAGCAGCGAGAAGCACAAAATATGCTTCAGAACGCGGCCAACCTCGCCCGTAAGGCACCTCCAAGGCCCGCACAAGCGCCTGTGCCGGCGAACGCCTCTCCAGCCCCCTCTTCATCAGCACCCACGGTCGAGAACACCCCACCAGTCGCGCCGAGAGTCATTCGCAATATCTTCAAGGAAGGCGATCGTCCTGCGGCAGCTGAGCCTGAGGAAGCTCCTAGCATCCAGCCGAATCCCCCTCCAGTCCCGCGTTCACAATCAGCAGCAGCCAGCACCGTATCCGAGGATTCTGCTAGCTCAGGCATGGAGAAGAAGAAGATTGCCATGAAACAGGCCGCACAAGATATCTTGCGAAGAGGCACAGCCACCGTGGATCCACCATCTCCACGACATGAACAGCCGCCTCCTACTCCTCAGGCGCCAGTGCAGAGCCTCACAGCCGCTCCGCATACGCGAAGGACTCCTCAGACGTCAAATACGCCAGCGGCTCACGTTGCTCGTGCATCCACTGCTACCTCGCGTACGGTGTCCCCTGGCCCGGAGATGCTGAACGAGACCATGCAGTCCATCGATGAGCGACTGAATCGCTCCATTGCACCCGCGTCGACCGCACCGCCGCAGGCTGGGTCAACACCTCCAGTCGCGCGCTCAGCACCGAAAGACTGGTATAAGTCCACGACCCAGCCCTTGAGGCTGATGGCGTCTTATAAGGTTCAAAAGGGTGGGCAGCTGGAGGTCTCCGGAGATGAGGCTTCTTTCATTGCATACACTCGGTATTTGTTTGCCCAGGATGCCGCACTCCTGTCGAGAAACCCCGAATCTCAACAGACTGTCGCTTACTATCGCCAACAACACCGCAGTCGTGCTTGGATCCTGGAACTCGCACTGGCAGCTCGTGCCGGGCGTCTCGTTGTCGACCCCGCCGAGCCGATGACTGGTGAAGTACTCCAGGCAGTTCAAGAGAGGGTTGCGAGAGAGAGACAGATCGAGGTGAGCCAAAATCACACCGAGATCCCGACCGAGGTGACCCAGGCTCACACGGAGCTTCCGACACCGCCTTCCTCCAATGTGCCATCTCCACAACGTCCTGAGGGGTCCTTCAACGCATCGTTCTTCGCTTCTGACGGAGAGCAGGTTGGGCAGTATCGTACCGATCTGCAATACGCGCCTATCCGGGCGAGTATTACCATCACTTCGCGCCGGCCCGACTATAGTCCGTCTATGCTTGCCGAGTTGATGAGCCAGCTGGCAGCTTTCATGGATCAACAGAGCAAGCAGCCTCGCCGTGATTCTGGCATCGAAGAGTAGCTGGGAGGGCGATTGAGTTGCATGGTGAATTGGCAGAAGCGTGAGAGAAAGGGCGCGATTGGCATTGGAGTGTAAATAAACACACTTAGGACAGACCGAGTATGAGGGCCTAGGTTGGGACATCTTTCCTCTTTCCATTTTCCATGTTTTGTCGTGATACCGTGCCCTGGTAGTGCCCTTCAAGTGGATGAAAAGATGTCGCGAAATTGAGAGCCAAGTCCTGGAGGTAGATGAGCTCGTAGCATCTCTGTGCTCTGCCGACGTTCTCAATGGCGTCGAGTCGGATGTCCGACGCTTCTAGATCAATTGAGAATGAGAGATGTCCGTCCGAAAGGGGGACTAAAACCCAACATGCTTTTCATTAGATTGAAACCCCGACTACGCTTTCCTTAAGCCTCGACCCTATCTCTTACAACGCAAATCATACCCATCGGAACCCTACCTCCACCCTCCCATCCCACAACCCTTACACCAATATATCAATCCACCACCCCCTCCTTCACCCTCACCAACGTCCCATCCCCCTCCCCCCACCTCTTCTCCAACTTCTTCAACCCCCTCCTCGCCAACCCCGCATCCCGATTCCGATACACCGAATCAATTTTCCTCACATCCTTCGGACTTAACAACCATCTCTTCTCTGAAGCTTGGAATTCCTCATACCCCATCCCGCCACAATAAACTACGATATTAGCCGCAATGTGGGTCCGAAGCTGTTTAAGAAGCCGAGAGGATGCTTGACCAGCTTTGACCTCTTCGTAAGATTTCCCGCCTTTGATGAGGGGGTGGGCGGTGAAAGAGAGGAGGGTGGAGGAGGAGAGGGCGGATTTGTAGATTGAGTTTAGAGCGGATTGGGAGATTGGTTGGTAGGAGATGTTGAGGTATTGCAAGGGTGTGGTGGAGATGAGGGAGGTTAGAGAGGTTGTAAGGGTGTCTGTGAGCCAGTTGAAGCGGGCTTTGAGGTCGTTTGTTGCGTAGGATTGGCCGAGATCGAGGACTTTGAGGGAGGGGTGGGAGGTGAGAGCGGTGAGGAGGGTTGCTGTTCCGGTGTCTTTGAGGCCGCAGGATTGCAGGGAGAGGCGTTTCAGGGTGTTGTTTGCTGAGAGGCCTGGTGCGATGAGGGATATGGAGTCGCCGATGGGGTTGCAGGATAGATAGAGCGACTTGAGCTTGCAATGTGCCGAAGCCAAGTAGGCTGAGATTGCTTTGCACGCTTGGACGCTGAATCCACAGGCGTTCAGGTAGATGTGTCGAAGAGCGACTGGCTGATCGTGGACAGCAAGCAGAGTGAAGAGCTCTGCCACTCCGGCATCACCGAGCTCAGTCTGATCCAAGTCAAGAGTTCGCAGACTGAGACATCCAGACACAAGCCGGAAGACATCCTTTGCGGATGCTGACGTGAGAGGATTCCGTTTCAGCCAGACATTCGTGATTGCTGTTGACTGTGCCATGGCATCAACCAAAGTCGAGAAGCTTCCAGTATCAATGCAATTGCCCGCCAGATACCAAGTCTCGAACTGATTTGGCTTCTCGGTGATGAAGGCAGCAATGGCCTCGGCGCCCGCGGGTCCGATGATGTTATTGCCCAGCAAGAAGTGTTTCGCGAAGCTATTCGTTCCCAGAGAAGTCATCAGGTCGCCGATGTTCCGCGGACCGGTGACCATTTTGCACAGGTCGACTCGGCCATCAGCGTAGAGTACTCCTTTCTCAAACTCGATCAGCTCGGTGCCGTAGTATGGCTCGATGCTGGTCGCTCCGCCCTCGGCTGGCTCGTGTGTCCCATCATTGCTGAGATGCGTGAAGAATGGGGCGAGCGACATCTTGTCTGAGATCTCAACCGGCATCGGCAGTGATGGAGCGCCTTCAAGGGATAGAGGATCGGAGGTCTCGTCCCAGGGGCCCTGCGCAGAGATGCGATCGATCCATTTCGCCCCAGCTACGTCTGGGACGGCTAAGGGGTCCTCGTTTGGCAGCAAGTAGACAACCTCGTCCGCTGCAGTCGATCTGGTTGAAGGCATGCTGAGATATTCGTGATAGCATACAGCAGTTGGTGTGCTGGCACACGGTCGAATGTTGTAGTCACAACAACTAGACAAAGATGTTCCTTTCTTAAGTAGACTGCAAAGTGAA
This sequence comes from Pseudocercospora crystallina, assembly GCA_003666085.1. NCBI lineage: Eukaryota > Fungi > Ascomycota > Dothideomycetes > Mycosphaerellales > Mycosphaerellaceae > Pseudocercospora > Pseudocercospora crystallina. The sequence goes on from QQNG01000269.1 coordinate 17,985, forward strand.
TTCGGCGGGCACATTCACCGGTCTGTGAGTCAATCCCCAGTCACAAAGATTGTGTGCCATGTGGTTTCGAACAGAAACATTGCGAAGTGAATGGAAGAGATACATGCCGTTCACAGTCATATCTGCGGTGTCCCAGCATCCTCAGGCATGCATACCGACGGCGCTTGCAGCGTGGCTCAGCCATCGAGGCTCATCGCGTGATCTTCTCTAAAGACGCTCCAACAGCGCTCTAAGGATTGGCAAAGTCTCCTGAAGTACATTTGAGTATGCATTTTGATGAACTGTATGTTGTGGTAGAGATGGAAGGTGAAAGGTGTTGTCGTGTGACGTTTATACTTTCCCCTGTAAAAGTGGGGCCAACATGGTTCGTGCGCCAGAATTTCGAATACTTCAGTTTCCCTGGTGTTGACCAACCTCAAAGATGATGAAGTCTTGGCTCGAAAAACGAAGTCATCTTGGAGGTCTGGATACTTGTTGCATGCTCTCAGAAACCTGGTTGTGAGCATGTGAGATCCAGTCTTCCAGCATCTTGAAACGCGGCCGTGCACGGAACAGTAAGCGCCTAAACGACTTAGTGTGCGATCCTCCCCAAGGCCACCGCATATCAACCACTGCTCGAGCACGTGTCCTCCCTATACCACAGCCTCGGAGGTGTCACCTCAACATGCCCAACTCAATTCAAATGCACCTTCAACATCTTGACCGTACCTGCGCAGTGGATGGGTGACCGAGGTCCGGAAGCCGCGGAAAAACCTGAAGAGAGTCGCGTGCCCGGTGCACACGATCTCACTTCTGGCCTGAATTGACCAAATGGACGTCTTACGCCTGGCAACCAAGAGAATTCGCGCTATTGGACTGCTGATATTCGCCTCCATACTCTTTGTCTACCTTTCTCTCAACTATGTCAAGACCTCCGTCCTCGATGTAACAATCCGGACAACTGGTCTCAACCATGGAGCCCGGGCAGTCTTCTCCTCCAGGGCAGTCAACAACACCGTAGTCATCGTACCAACAAATGCCGGCCATCTCCACTTGGTATCAAACCTGCTCTGCTCTCTTTCAAAAACAGACTTCAATACTTCGAGTATAGTCTTCTGGGCACTGGACTATAAAGCGGAAACAACTCTGGCTTCGCAGGGTCACGCGACATACCACGATCCAACCCTCTTCTCCAGCAGTGAAAATGAGAACAAGCATGGAGATACGGAAGCCTACAAGCGAATGATGAAAGAACGGCCGAAGTTCTTCATAGACGTACTGTCCTCTGGCTTCGACATTCTGATGCTGGATGCGGATACTGTGTTCTGGCAATCTCCTTTGGTTCTCACGCCTTCCTTCGCCACCAATGCAAGCACGAATGATAGCTCAGAGGTGGACATCATCTACTCAACCGATGCTCGCGCGTTCTACTCCGCCACCTTCAACGCCTTTAAGGACCCTTTCCGTCGAGGTCCCTACATTCCACCAATCTGCAATGGCATTTTCTGGATGCGCAGCTCCCCCTCCACCATCTTTCTGTGGACGGAGATGCTGAAGATTTTCAATGCGCCGTGGTACATGACTCCCTTCCTCCCTGCAAAGTTCCAGGACGATCAGAGAGGTATGGATGTGCTATTGAATGATGGGAGGGCACGGCTTGTGGGGCCACTGCCGGGCGGGATTGAGGAAGGAGATGTTCCAGAGGCTCACAAGAGGAAGCGAAGGGGAGGCGTGAGGATTAGATTGTTGGATCAGACAGCAGTGGTCAATGGCCAGTTGTTGATGAATGCACAAGAAGAGTACGCCGAGAATCTGCGAGCGTTGAGAGAAAAGGGACGTGACAGAATCGCGGCACATTTCAACTGGGATACGAAAGTCATTTCAAAGGAAGAAGGGGCAAAGCAGCTTGGAATGCTGTTCACTGATCCTGAGGGAGGATGTACTCTCTAGGAGAGAGCGCTCCAGATACGGGCAGTCTTGCGAGATATGGAGAGTGGCCAAGTAAGCAGAACTCGCACGCCGACTCGCCCTCTGTCAAAGGTTAGTGGGCTAGACTACGAGACTCATAGACACCAATCAGCAGCCAATACAGGCTTCAAGAAGCAGCAAGTCAACGTTCACATTCACTTGCCCGGCCCCAGAACACGTTAGTGCGGCCTGGAATCCTCGCCGCCTGGCAGCGATTCACCGTTCTCGCTCCGAACGCCATTGTCCTGAGACCCTGCAGCTGCACGTATTTCGACCTGCATCGTCCGAACGCTGCACAAGAGACTGGGCTGTTGAGAGAGGACTCGATGTATCCACTTGCAAAGTCGGCCGTTTAGGTCCACTTTCGTGTCAAGTTAGTACATCTCTCCCCAAGTTGATAGGTGGAATTGATTCCCTTTGTGTTACAGGCCACTTTCTTCACTTCGCGCTTAGCACGATCACATGAACTTGGAGGACAAGCGAGCAGACGGCATGCACTCTAGGTGAGTCAATCGCACTCGTTTGCGCCTTCACATACGCCATCACTCCGGTTGGCCAATGGCCAGATCCAATCTGAGAATGACCATGCTCAATAAGAGCGCAAGGGACCGGAATACTGTAGTTCCGGACGGAAGCCACAACTGGCGTTACTTAAAGGAGTGTGTTCAAAGATTTCGGTCTTGAACTTGAGAAGTATACCCACTGGACTCGAAGAAGTACCCAGATGACTGAAGCACGGAGATGTCTACTCGCTTAAACATGACTTAAGAGTATCACACTCGTGCTTTGTCCTTCTCACGGAGCTTCAATATCTATGCTTTCAGATTCCTAGACATGAGAGTAGAAGGAAAGCAGTCCTCAAGAGAGCATTCGACATTTTCACAAGCCTGGAGAGCTATCCAAGTCCACTTCCAACTCGATCTTACTCGAAATGAGCACAACTACCATTCCAGGTGGCAGTGCTCGAATTTGTATGTCTTAAATTTTAAAGCATCGCTATTACTGTTACTATCATCAAGCCCTGCAAGGCAAAGAAGAACAAACTAGCTTCTGCGTCGGCCCTCCGCAGCAAGGCAACCGTAAGACGCAACTTTAGCCCGTTCAAGACAGGACCGCTGAAATATTGTTCTCCTCATACATATCCAACATTGCCATGAGATGCAGATGTACGCGTGTGCGCACGAAGGAGCCCGGAGAAAGAATTCTCTATGGATTTAGAGAATAGACGCAGGGGAGGGCAGGATCGTGAAGGATCCAGTAGGTGAGCCACTGAGCTGGGCTGGGCGAGGCAGCGTAATGTACTCAAGTGTGCCATGCCATGATCGAGCAGGGTCCCGATCCTTCAGCGCAGCCGTGCGACAGGGCAAGCGAGAAGTCGGAGTATTGTTGTGAGGCTGATGAAGTTGGTCGAGGCGACGACGACCTGATGAGTCGGCCGATGATAGGACTTTCGAGTAATTGTGTATCGTGTCTGCAAAGTAATATCCTGAATGCCGGAGCGTAGGATCCAAGGACCCGAGCCCTCAAGCCTCAGTGGCGCGCAGGCGCAGACGTTCTGCAAGGGCAGCATCCTTCAGACCAAGCCATCGGAGTCGAATAAATGTATCAAACCATCAGTAGGATCATAAAAGTATGCATGCAGTTTATCGCATCGCCGAATCCTTCAAGAGGGCATCTAAGGCTGAAGAGGTGAAGTCGAGATCCAGCTTCCAAATTTGGATCAGCCTGGGCTGAGCATCCTGGAGAAGACCCACTCTGGAGGCAGTACTTCAAGCTAAGTCGGCAGAAGGATCCCATTTTGCGATACGCAGTATAGGACATGCCTTGGCAACTGCTCTTTTGGCCCCATGACTCCAGTGGGCCTCTTGTTGGTTCTGATGTTGGTCTGTGAGGCCAAAGGCCATGGCGTGCAGCATCGCCATGGCTGGCGGAGATGTTCGCCGCGATGCGAAGGTCCCGGGAACGTTCTTTAAAAGCATAGAGTTTCGCAACATGGTCGATCCAGTTGAACAGAGTATTCCAGCAAGTGTCGCAGATCCTCAAGCCTTGAATCCAGCATTTCGGTAACCATGCATTTCGATCCGAATCCCAGAGATCCTCCAATTGGACGCCGTGAGCCAGCCATAAGCCGCCAAATCCAGATGTATTCGATGTCATACGATTGAACGCCTTACCCAGTCTCTTGGAATGGTAAGCAAGCCAGTACCTCTTCACATCAATGTTAAGCTGACCGGTCCAGATATTGTCTCCTCAACAATCCTCTCATCTTCAAAGGACGCCCAAGACTGCCATTCCAGCAGCACCTGCAAGTCCCAGCTTGGCTACTGCAGTAATGGCCGGCGCAGCAGCAGCACTCATCGAGCTCGTTGGTGAAGCAGTCGCTGCGAATTGAGAAGCCGCGAGAATCTTCTCCATACCAGCCGTTATGGTTACGCCAATGTAATTGATCTCGCTACTGGCGAGAGTGGAGGTACTCGCCACCATACCCAGCCCGGAGATGGCAGAGGATCCTGTGCAGACAGCGGAGGTGGCGCCGTGGAAGGGGGTCTCGGTTGTGTGGGCGCCCACAATTTCGCATTGAATCGTCAGAGGAGGTGTGGTTGCGGTCATTCCACTGCGAAAGTCAGCTTGACTGTCGGCACCGAAGCGGAAGGAGATTGAAAACGCACTCTTCTGCTCTGAAAGTGTTGGTAAAGATGACGGTGCTCTCGCCTTCAGTCACGGTGATGGGTGGACTCCATCCACACGCTGAAGTGGCAGAGGAGTTGGAGCATCCCAAAGCATATGCGGTCTCGTTGGGGGACTATCCTCGTCGTCAACATAGTTCTGCTGTACAGGGGAGCGCATGTAGACTGCTCAAAGCTTGGCACTTTCTGGGAAGGCTCACAGCTGAAATGATAGAAGCCTCAATCTGTTCAGGGCTTCCCATTGGCAAAAACAGCGATACTGTCGATGTGCTGGCTGTGTTCGTCGATCTTGCTGTCGCGTTACCGGTGGTAGCTGTGGGAGTCGTCGTCTGTTGCGCAGTGGCGAAAGCCAGCAGGCACGGAAGTACAAGTGCGGTAGCGAATGTCATGGTCGCGAGATCAGCAGTTCACGGTAGTCGTCTTTCGCAGAGCTCTCCACTCATGTCTTTCCGCGTTCTTTTAATTGGATTGAAATTGGATGAGAAGGCGATACAGATACCTACCTCCAGGAGTCAAGAAGGCGCCGCCCTTATTGATCGTGTGCGGTTGCCGGACCATGACGACGCACGCATCTGGCAAATGCTTGATGTCTGACAGATGTTGGACTGCCAAGAATGCCGCTGTCCATATAAATACCCCCGGTGCTGCAATGTCGGAGCGGTGATTTGACGAGGAGGTGGCAGAGTTGCTGGGCACGCTGGGCACCTTGGCTCGCCGGCCGTCTTTCCGACGGGGTTGTAGATGTTAATAAGCAAGATGTAGCGGCCTCTTTGCAATCGTAGAAAAATTCAATGTCACAATGCCGCGGTATAGGTGAGACGTGAGAGGGGTTGATGGAGTAAGGTGTCTGGAATGTGAAGTGAAGAAGTTGGTGGCCTAGAATAATGGAGCGGGATCAGCTTCGAGGATGCCATGACTTCAAGCTCTTTGGCGCGCGACTCACGCGTCCAACGGTAACACGTTCATCCGAAACATCTCCCACTTCACTGTAGCGTCGAATTCAAGACTTCCTCATTACATCCATGCATCTTTGATCATGGCCTTCGCGACGATAAATCAGCCTGCGCAGGCCGTACCGGCCATCGACTCGGACCGACAGCGAGACATCTTGACCGCGTTTCAAGGAGACCCGAAGCTCTCAACGCGCATTATCGCGACAGCGCATCAATACCCGGGAGAGCTTCAAGTCCTGTTCGACGACATCGCCAAGTACATACTGTCAAGAGATGTGAGACCTGTGGCTGCGGCGCAACCTACGAAGAAGAGGAAGCTAGAGGAGGCACAACCAAGTCACCATGAACCCGCGACGAATGGCGCCGGCAGGGCTTCAGGAATATCACACCCAAACACAGTATTCGAGTGCAAAGGCGTGAGCTTCTCAGTGCCCGCACGCAAGAAGTTGAAGTTGCAGATTGTGGCCGATCAAGCGGACTCAAGGAAGCGCGAGATCAGGCTGCTGAATCCTACCAGCAACGAGACCGAGTTCAGCCTTTCAAATGCGCAGATCGACGAAGTCTTCTGCCTGCCTGTGCCAGAGAAGCAGCAGCGGCAAAGCAATTTTGTAGTGATACCCCAGCCTGGAGCGACGAATGCCGATGGACTGCCATGCGAGCAGATAGTCTTCACGATGAACGAGACGAAATCGGACGATGCGACCTCAAGCACATGGGTGAAATCCGACGATGATACATATGTCACAGTCACCGAGCCTGAGCTTAATGAGCTGCTCAAGCCCTTTGGAAAGAGAGTGATACGGCCAGTGGAAGCAGAATTCGCCAGCAGCATACCACAAGCGCATCGCAAAGGCGAGAAGGCGTACCATGTGAAAGCTCATAGAGGGACAAAAGAAGGTCCGTACACGGAAATCTACCATCATGATCCCTGCTTACATTTTCTAGGCTACCTCTTCTTCCTCCCTAACGGCATAGTCTTCGGCTTCAAAAAGCCCGTTTCCTACTTCCCCTTCTCCTCCATCGAATCCATCTCCTACACCTCGGTCCTCTCACGAACGTTCAACTTCGTCATCACGGCGACAGAGGACGGCAGTCCAGACACAAAGGATGTGGAGTTCAGCATGCTTGATACTGCGGACTTCGCGGGCATAGACGAGTACGTGAAGCGTCATCAACTCAACGATGCGTCGATGGCTGCGGAGAGAAGAGCCAAGGCGTACAACGTCAACAAGGAGCCGAAGAAGGACAAGGCGGATGTCAATGGGGAGGCGAATGGAGGTGCTGTGGCTCTGGAAGAGGATGATGGGTTGACGGAGCTGCAGAGGGCAGAGCAACAATTGCAGGATGCGGAAGACGAGGAGGAAGAAGACTATGAGGTTTCCGGTGGAGAGAGCGAGGGCTCAGGAGAAGACAGCGATGGAGAAGAGGAAGAGTATGGAGAAGGCGAGGGCGAATTTGATGAGGATGAGGAGGTTGGAGAGGGCGAGGAAGAGGAATAGCTTGCGATTCGTCTCTGAGGTGCTCACACTTGTCCACGGCCAAAGTGCAGAGAACGATCGATCATGCCACGAACATAAGCCATTCAGTAAAGCATCTCTCGAAGTAGCAGACATTAGCTGGTCCGAGATAGCGTTTGTGGACGACCTTTGTCCGATGTCGACAACTGCGAACACATCACATACGCAGTTTGCACCCTTGCATTCAAGATCTGGCCGGCAACAGGCACAAAATCCAAGGTATCTGTGCTCCTGCAGTAGCGTACCAAATACCACCCGTCATCGGGAGTGGTCGTGTGGCATTCCGCACTCACCTCCGACCCCTCAGTGACGCAGTCGAAGGATGAGGTGAGAGCTGTTGTCGATCACTCGCGGTCTGGGCCATTTATCCACGACCTTCATCAATTTAAACGTGTCTTCTGTTCTCTTTCCCAACCCATACTCATCACTCGGAACACAGATCTATTGCAATTGCATTAGGAACAAAGACAATCATCATGGCCGAGCAGTGGGAAGCAATTTTCAAGTCGCTCGCTGAGCAGACTCATGCCATCACCGAACTCATCCAAAACTCCAATGAGGGGGATGACTTGTCAGGGCCAGCAAAGGTATGTTCTCGTCAATAGCAATGCTCGAAAAATTTAGGGTACTGACATTGCCATCCTAAGGAAATCCACGAACACCGCGACACGATCAAGAAAACCGCTGAAGATGCTCCCACAGAGATCCCCGATTTCGATGACGAAGCTGCCCAACTAGACCTCAAGAACGCTGCTGACATTGTACGTCCTCCCCCTCCCTCCACCCCTCCCTCCCCATCCCAACCCTCCACTGACGTGCTTCTAGCCCATCATCGCCGGCAACAAACTCACGACGGCCTTCGAAGAAAAACTCGAATTCTGGAAAGGCGAAAAGGACATTGGCAAGATCGTCAAGGAAGTCGTACACACGAATATCGAGATGTTGGGCAAGCCGTATCCGGCGGCGAATCCTTATGCGCCGGAGATTATGGGCAAGACGAAGAAGTTGGAGGCGGATTCGAATAAGTTGGCGAAGCAGCATGTTAAGAAGGATTAGGAATTTGGGGCAATGGTGGGGGTGGTTACGAGAGGTAGACAATGAAATGAAATGGAATGAAGAAGCTGCTGAGGTAGGAGAGTTGTCAGAGAGTTTGGTTATGTTGCTCGGTAGGTGGTTGTGATGTCCGCTAGACGGTTTGCAAAGCGGGACGGCGTGGGTCTGGTCTGATCGATCTCGCTCATCGTGATATCGAATTGCTTGACGTAAGGCAATTTTGGAATGTGAATGTTGAAGTTGAAAGCAGGCGTGAAGCTGCTCTCACCCTGCCAATCGCTTACACCCTTGCTATCTGTGCCTGAGGCATTTGGAGCGCCAAGCAAGCAAGGAGACCACACTTCCATACATCTCTCCTTCCCCGACGCCTCCTCCACCTCTACATGAAGATTTTCATCTTCAGCAGCACGTCCCGTCACCCGTTGGTATCATGACAAGTGTGTCATATTCACTGGGCTCCAGAAAGCCGGTCAAGAACCACAGGCGCAGACCAGATGATTCTGTCCTCAATATCCCATCGCGTACCTTCACCACGGCCGAAGTATCCTCATGCACTGCAAGAACCCTTTCACCATATCTCAAGGCCAACTGAGATTCTCTGTACTGGCGGCAAGCCAACGATAGATGTCTTTGAGGACAATGAGGACAAAGAAGGGAGGACAAAGCGGCTGCAAAGACCCTGCTCCATGTCCTTCCTTACCGAGAGACACAGAATGTTCCAACAGGTGAGGACGCATACGAGAAATGGAGCGACATTCACCACTACTACCTCGCCATTTCCCTTTAGCTCTTCCTTTCTCCTTCACCAACAGTATGCTAGCAGCTGCAAGCACACTTCACGCGCTCGTTCACCTGCTTCCAGGGGAACAAAGAAACAAAGCCATTATACCCTATCCTATATTCACAACCTTACGAGTGAATGCGCGTTATGCCTCATGTTCACGGGCTAACACCTCAACACGCGTTCTATTCTTCATTCACTCAGCGCTGCCCCTCCTTGCGTAGCAATATTTATATCTTTCTGCATTCTGGTTCTTACTTACATCTCAAACCACACACAAGATCGCTTTCTCCACCCACACTACCGCCACCACGATCATCCCCACCGAGACAAACCGCCATCTCCACAGAAACGACAACAACCAAGACAACACCTTCAGACAAGACACAAGCTACGATGACAGCGATCGAGACGACTGAGCCGGAGCGCAACCTACCATTTCCAACGATGGCGGCGAAGTTCGCGAGCGCTTTCGGCATGGACAACCTCCCTTCCCGTGACGTCTCTCAGGCCCTCCTCCGCAAGGCAGTGGCCAAATCCACAAATGCTGTCTTCGGTCCAGCTCGCGTCGAGGAGCTGGCAGACACATCCTCCATGGACTCGGAATCGTCAACTGCCTCTAGCGCTTCAGCACCGACTGGAGAATCAGCCGCGTCTCCTGATACACCATCTCCAAACACTCAGATACTTCCAGTCTCGACTATGCCTGTCTCGGCTACGCCATTCGATAAATTCCCAATCGAGATCATGGATTTGATCTTCGTCAAATGCAGCATCAAGGACCTGACCGCACTGCGCGCGACTTGCCGAAAAGTTCGCTCTCTCGTCCAGAATGACGCCGCACGACAGGGTCGACTTGCTATCGATGTAGTGTGCTCTCACCTCGAGCAGGCCATCAACGCTTTCAGCTACAACGGCGTGGACCTTGAGACGGCGGTGCGAGACTGGGTGCGCCGCTATGGAGTTTCCAAAGAGGGTGCCGCGGTGTTTGCGCTCAAGTTCGAAGAAGACAACCAAGTTCTCGTCTCCGACGGTGGTGCTGTACCACTGCGTTTGCTGATTCAAGATCTGTTCGTTGTGGATCGCGCGAGCTGCTCCGCTGTCAACCAGTTCTTCTTGGCCTGCGCGGCCACCGGCATGACGAGCTGGCCGGCTGCTATGCTACCTCTGAGCGCCGAGGACGAGCAATGGTATCAAGACATGCTTCGTTACTTCGATTCCAACGTCCTCTCCAGCGAGAACCAAGGCAATGGTTTCCAATTTGATGCTGCAGTGGAGACGTCACTCCGCGTGCTCGAGACGTACCGCAATGCGGCGCAGCAGGCTGTTGGCAACTTTGCAGACATCGAGATTCTCGATATCTCCGATGAGCAGTGGACGGCAATCCTCCACTCCATTCGAGACAAGCCGTTGAGCGGAGTCTCGCACACCGTCAAGGAGGATCTCTGGGTCGACTTCGTCCACCAGGGTCTCAACAGCAACACCCCACCCCCGTCTACTCCTCTTGGCCGTCGAGCATTCGCACGAGAGGTTCGTACGCTCGAGCGAGACTTGGGTCTGCCGCCGCTCACACCAGGCTCGAGCTTCCGCTCCAAGTTCCAGAGCTGGAACTTCACGGTATTCAAGTACGTGCCGCGAAACGAGCGAAAGGTCGCTAAGCTCCTAAAAGCCTGGAACGAGTATGGCAAGCAGAACGGGAAGGTGTTGTTGCAGGTCACGATCGCGGCGGAGATGGACGTCTTCAGTTGGGTCGAGGAGGTGGGCGACTCTATCTGGTTTGTGGATGAGTTTGCGGGCTCCGAGTAGCTCGCGCACGACTTCTTTTACTGTGCTATTTGCGGCGCAATTGGGACATGGCGTTTATTGAAAAGTTCCAGCATGTGCTGATGAGTGGCCACGGAGCTGCAAAAATTTCATTTGGGGCATTGGATACGACTGGGCAAGGTTGAATGCATTACACGACGACAAAAAAAGGAGGCAGAGGAAGGCCGAACAAAAAAAAAGGAGAAAGTGGCTCACGTCGTCAGTGATTTGGCGTGCCACTCCGGTTGGCCAGAATGTAAATAGAGACAAAATACAGGCCTTCCACCTCTATGCGTCTCCATCCATGACTTCCATCTCACTTCCATATTCTCCTTTCCTATCGAACGCTCACCTGTCTGCGACGTGCCCAGTTCTGTTTGCCTTATCATACCGGCCTGAACTCCTCCATCACACGTTTCGGCTCGTAGTATCCTGGCCCCAGCGGCTTGAAGTCAATGTCATACCCAAACTCCCTCGGACCTCCTGTTGCGATACCTCGCTCAGTATACCAGTGCGGATGAGCAACAAACGCTACAACGCTCACTCTCACCCCATACCGCAGATCTTGGGTACCCAACGCGTATCCGTCTGTCCCGACCAGCGATATCAGATCTGGTACCATGGCCACAACTTCACCCTCTGGCTGCCGCTTCTTTCCTCCTGGCATGGCGTTCAGCTCACTATTCGAAGCATCTGGATCTACGAGCTCCGCTAGCAGGTACTCGTTCTGGAATGGAAGGAAGAGATCGCGGGTCTCTGTTGAAGCTTCATCGCCGTACTCTTGCTCGTCACTGCTGATGGGCTTGAGGCGGACGCTGCCTTCTGTGTACCCACCTGCTGAGACGTAGCGGTGAACGTGGACGATTTTGCCGGTGTACAGAATCTTGCCGCTTGGGTTCGCTGCGATGATGGCCTTCATAATGGATGTCTTCTCCTGCCTGGCTTGGAAGACCGCTCGACCGATGTACCATGCCAGACTGGTTGTGCCTAGGCATGCTACCTTTCTGGCCGTCGAGGCTCTCATCGGAGGTATCACCAGCTGGCTGAACAGACCGAGCTCGTTGCCAGCCTTTCTGTGGATCTTCTCTGCCTTTGGTATGCTTTTGGCATTATTTACTGTCACGACGTTGCCGTTGCCATCAGCTTGCGTGCACGGGAAAGCGCAGAAGTCATACAGGAACGGCGTCTTCAGGTACATTCGAGGGTACGCGCGACCCATGAAGTCGCCATCGACCGTGGGCACGCCGTAATGCAAGCCAGTCACGAACGGGACAATGGCGTTCATGCCTCCGATTTCCAATGCTATCTGCGCGCTCATCTTCACGCCCGGGTGCATCGCGAGCATGGCGTCCGTGGAGTCGATGCTCTCGGTACCACTCGGAGTACGCTCTATTGTCACTGTTGGCGCGCCGTATGAGATGTTGCCCAGGATCCATTCATCATCCTCGAGTCTATCGATGTCGATAATGGCTGGTCTCTGGCCTTTCTGGATCGCATCACGGCTGGCCATGTAAATCATGTAACCGGGTCCTCCTCCACCACATGCGACCACAGAAGCACCAGTTGCGATGAATTCGCAGTCGATTTCGGATATCCACCAGGTCCCATCTCGATCTACTTCTGGTCGATACTCCGACACCGATATGTGAGCTGATGGACTTATGATGAAGTCTTTGCGGTCTTTGTCAGTCACTGCTCCATTTCTGAAGCCAGGACCTTCAGGATCGTGGATTTCACCATTGGTCAACGAAGGCGCGATATTCTTTAGCAACGACTTCTCCGACAATGGACCAGCTGCCTTTACAATGATTCTGCTTGCCCGCATCTGTACGTACTGCAAAGGGAGGTTCTCAATCTCTGTGATCATCACCAGAGCAGCGTCTGCACCGGCTTCGATGGCCTTCCGCTTGGCCTCTGCACAAATCTCCTCAAGCACAGCATCCTCGTTAACACCTTCAAGAACGCGGACTGTGTCTACTTGACCGGATACCTTGGCGATTGCCGCTCCAACAGCATTTGCACAGTCATGGAATTGCGGTCTGATCACCTCTCTGACCCCTTTCAGTCTATCCATTTGAACGATGCTGCCGCCTCCAACCATGATGCAGATGCAGTCATCAGCGCTGAGCTTCATCGAGTCAATGGCGTTCTCAAGCAGTCTAGCGATGCGTGTCCGTGCGGCTTCAACGACTTGTTCTGGAATGTTCTTTACTTTGGACGGATCTCCGATGTTCTCCTTGCTACACGCTACAACGATGTCTGTCGCCGTCAGTGTGTTTCCACCAAAGACTAGCGACTCATCTAGAAGCCGGTGTCCCACGCTCTCGGGCCCAACAAAGACATTCCCATCATGCTGCTCGATCTTGGTACCTCCACCAAGCGCTATCGAATGGACTTCGGGCATTGGAAAGGCACATCGCACGTTACCGATCTCGACCCATGTGCCAGATTGTCGTGGAAATCCGGACGGGAGCAACGCACATACATCACATGTTGTCCCTCCGACATCTGCAACGATCACTTGAGCACCAGCCTTCGGTCCGGAGATGGCGTTCATTCCACTGAGATATGCTGCACCAGTCATGGAGTTCGTTGGGCCTGAGTTGAATGTCTTGATCGGCGTGCGCTCAGCAGCTTCGGCATCAATGATCGTACCGTCATTCTGCGTCAAGAACAATGGACACGACAGACCTAGCTCGAATATCGCCTGCTTGAAGCTTCGAATCGTCCTGCGTGCGAACTTCAGGATCGAAGTGTTGATGATCGTAGCATTCTCCCTTTCCAAGAAGCCGAGCTGCCCAATATCTCTAGACAAGACAATGTCGGCTTCTGGAATCTCTTCGCGGACGATGTCCCCTGCACGCGCTTCATGCAGGCCATCTACGTCAAGCGGAGAGAACACACCGCATATCGCGATGTCTGTGATCCCTTTGGCCTTTATTTTCTGGCACTCGCGCCGTATCTGGTCTTCGTCAAGTGGTTCTATTTCTCTGGTGTCAAACTCCATGCCACCATCTAGGTACGCAACCTGCCCGTTCATGATACGAGCAAGAATCGGCGGAAAATCCAAGAACGCCGGATTCTGTCTTGTGTACGGGCCACACAACCTGAGCACCGCGACTTTCCTGAGATTGATCTCATCGGCTTGCACAACGGCATTGATGAAGTGAGTGGTGCCTATCATCACGGCTGAGATGTTGTCTTTCAATACATCCTTGCACCGGGACAGAGCCTCGGATATTGCTGTCGTGATGCCTGTTGTGACGTCTGGTGTCGTCGGTGTCTTGAAAGTACTGCAAATGCCTCGATGTGGCTGTTTTGATTCTTCTGGATTCAAAACCACGCAGTCTGTGTTTGTTCCACCGACGTCGACGCCAATGCGATATACTCTCTTGACAACCATGATCGTGACTGAGAAAGCAGACGAGGTACTGATGACAAGCAGGTCTCGATCACTTCTCTTCTTTTCTCTCCCTCGTGATGAGACCCAACATCGTTGACGACATTCACTCAATGTAGCTCTGTCATTCGCAATGAAGCGGCCGAAAGCTGGCCGCGGCCAGGATCTACAAGCCCGTCGCCTACCAACGCATGAGATAAGGTGAGGTGCATAGCAAGCACATGGCGTAAAGCAACTGCCGTCAACGTCCAAGAACCAAGCCACAAGGTTCTCTGATAACAACAGCAGCATGTGCTATCACGCTATCTTGAGAGCGACGATGAGATCGAAGACCTACCTGACGGGCTTCCCAACGAACACGCGACCATTGCTGTTGTTTACCACATCTCCATTGACACGATGGCGTCCTTCTTAAAATGGCTATCTCGCAAAACAATGCTTCCTGAAGAGCAGCAAGGTAACCGATGGAGCAACGAAGACACTCTTCCCGTGCCTCCAGAACGTCAGCTATGGGGACCGATCCAATTCGTGGAGCTCTGGTTCCTGGTCAACATGAATTTGAGCAGTTACCAGACCGGGTCGTCATTGATGGCATCCGGTTTAATGTACTGGCAGGCCATCATTGTGATCATCATTGGCAATGCGCTTGCGGCATTCTTTGCAGTGTTGAACTCGGTCAGTGGAGCGAGTAGCCATATTGGCTTCCCGATTGTGAGTCGGAGTGTTTGGGGTAAGAATTGGAATATTGCAGTTCTCTCAAAGACATATTGTGCTGATGGTTCGATAGGCCTTTGGGGATCATACTTTCCCATCTTGAACCGAATTCTGCTCTCCGTGGTCTGGTACGGCGTCCAAGCAGTCATCGGCGGCAAGATGATCTTCGTATGCATGCGGAGCATCTGGCCTGATCTCGAGGAGCGAATACCAAACAAGCTGCCCGCAGACATCGGCATCACAAGCGCGCAATTCGTCGGGTACTTCATGTTCAACGTGATTACCTGCGTTTTCATTTGGATCAGACCACACAAGATCAGACCCTGGTTTCATTACACATCAGTAATCATCTGCTCTGCGCTCTTCGTTCTACTTGGATGGGCTGTGGGGACAAGGAAAGGCTGGGGCTCGGTCATCCACGCAGAGAGCACGATTCCGAAGTCCGAGTTAGGGTGGACGATGACGGCTGGTATTATGTCAGTCATTGGGTCCATCTCGGCTGGTATACTGAACCAGAATGATTTCACAAGATGGGCAAAGCGACCGAGTCATGTTACTTGGTCTCAGGCGATCTCCTTTTTTGTTGCTTCCAACATCACGGTAAGCAGTCAGGACTTCAGAACACAAAATTTTGACCAACGCTGACCCCCTTTCGCCTCCTAGTCACTGGTGGGCGTCTTGGTGACAGCAGCGACGCAGGAAGAGTACGGCCACGGAACGGCGCTCTGGGATCCAAGTCAGCTGTTGGTGGCGATCCAGGACCAGCATGGATCTAGAGGTCGTGCCGCGGCCTTCTTTCTCGGAGTCGTCTTCATCATCAGTCAACTGGCCATCAACGTCGTAGGCAACGTTCTTGCCGGAGGTCTCGATGTGGCAGCTGTCTTGCCCAAATACATCAACCTCCGCAGAGGATCCTACATCATCGCCGCTTTGAGTGTGCTACCAAACCCATGGCAACAACTATCATCAGGCTCAACATTCCTTGCCGTTCTCTCAGCATACGCCGTCTTCCTGGGCCCAATGGTCGGATTGCTCTGCGTCCACTTCTACATCATCCAAAAACGAACTTTCCACTATCCAGATCTCTACACAGGATCGAAGAACTCCATCTACTGGTATACATATGGCGTCAACTGGCGCACAGTCGTCGCTTGGGTGCTTGGCGTTATACCTAGCATGCCAGGCTTCGTCCACGATGCGAATCCAAATTTGCCGGTATCTGCCGGAGCAACGAAGGTTTATAGTCTGAGCTTCGTGCTGGGGTTCTTGATCTCGTCGGTGATAGCGTTGTTGCTGCACGCTGTCTTTCCCGTGGAGTATCCTGAGATCTCGCCATTGGAACGAGCGCAGGAGACGCTGGGTACAGAGGGATATTCCGCATCGAAGAAGTCAGAGTCTGACAAAAGTCGGCTGTCCGTGGTGGGAGATAAGAAGGTACCAGAGTCTACCATTACCGACATCTGATATGCCTGGTTGTTGCAAAGAGCTTGTTAGCGAATGCTTCGTATGCTTCTCGCTGTTTCAGATCACGGGATCTTCAAGATTGTCCGCTGCTTAAAGTTCAGTCTTTGTAGGGTGCCCTTCACAGCAAGCATGCTCAACAGCTCGTTCCTAGATGAACAATCTCTTATCCTCGACTTCGCTTGCCTGACCATACAGGCTTCTCGAAGTCAAACGTAACTTCATCTCCTAATTGCACACCCAAAGGAGTAATACCAACATTTCGTCGAGGAAAGCTTTCCGATGACAAGGCCTCTCAACCCTAGATACGGCCTTTGCAAAGATCAACCCGTGGCATCAAAGAGAGAATTAACTTCATCTCGATCAAAGCTTTCCACGTTGACATCCTGGATCAGGAGAAATGACAAACAAGACCTTCTTAAAGAGAGGTCCTGCTTGCGATTCTTCTCTTCTCAACGTCAACGACCTCGTCTTCTGCTGTCACGACTCCTTTGGCCATCGTCGCCGACCACTCCTTTCAACTTACTCCACGCTCATTACAACGACAGCAAAACCATCATCTTTGACGGTTTGAATCGCCGCAGATTCTTTCGAACACATCCACTTCTCAGCTATTTCATCAGGCGAGATCAAACGTTTCGCAACCTGTCAAGTGAGTATGCATCATCATTACCATACCAGACGCAAATACTCTAACGCTGTGGTTCCCAGTCATGAAGTTCTCCAACATCGCGATTCTGGCCGTGGCCACCAGCGTCACTGCTGCTCCCATCCCCGCCGAGAACGCAGAGAACGGAGGCGGCCTGACCGGTCTCCCCTTCGTTTCCAGCCTCCCATTCTTCGGCAAGGCAAGTCACAAAGACGCCATCCCAGACTGCGGACACACAGGCGGAGGCGTCTTGACCGGTGCAGGCTTCCTCAGCGTCCTCTCAAGCATCACCCCTTCCTGCGCATCAGGTGTTGCGGGAAAGCGTTCCGTCCAAGACAAGACGACTGTCGGCGAGGTCGATGATGTCAACGGAAAGGTTCTGGGTCGTCGTCAATTGAACATCCTGACCAGCCTTCTGGGAGGTGTCCTTGGTGGTGGTGGCAAGAAGCCGTCATCAGAGACTCCCAAGACTTTGGCGAGCACGAGTCCGCAGGGTGCTAACCCGCAGCTCAACGCGTTGATGGCTGCGAGACCACAGCAGCAGGGAACGGGTTCGGGACTGGGAGGCACGTTGCCTGGTGGGATCATCAAGGAATAGATGAGGGAGCGATTGGAGGATGGTACGAGGATTTGGAAAAGGTCGCTTGACACGATTGCGACTTGTGTACGATATCTGTTATCTTGCCTACCTGTCTTGTGAACTGGGCATTGATCGCTGATAGAGGAGAAGGCTCTGAGGGACAACGAGGAACAGTGCGGATGGTCGATCTTCGTCTGTTGACCGCTTTTTCGATGTTGCTTCTTGTGTATTGTAGTGGAAAATCAGCCAAAAGACTTCGCTTGCTCTTTCCTTCAAACTTCTTTCACCAATAGTTTCCTTGCCGGACAGGAGATGAGATTCTGGTATCTGGGATTCTCCAGGTATTCCTGGTTAGGTCTTCCAGGATGGCTTGGCTTGTCCAAAAAGGGGACGAACTGCTTCAGGCATCGTAATTTACTGGAAACCCGGCGTCCTTGTCGTCAAACGAAGCTTATCGATGAGAGCTTCCGTCGTCACCTCATAACGATGTGAGGAGCCGCGAGCATGATGATTTCGCCAATTTGTTGCTGACTATCTCACTGCTTGTTTTTGAAGCCATAGCCATTCCTTTGTCAATTCATAGTTTTGCCGTCATCAACCCCTCATACGTTCAACGACGGTGATCTCGATGCAACACACATCGCAGCTTCAAAAGACGAACCAAATCCATTTTGAAATCCGTAAGCTGTCCTTCGCCCATCTGTTTGTCCGTACAGATCAATTGACATTCCTTGACTGACGCAGTCCACATAGCCATCATGCGCTTTCTCCCAACGATCGCCATCCTCTCCCTCTCCGCCATCGCAGCAAACGGCCTACCGATCCACGAAGTCCAAGACATCCCAGCACACACATCATCTGGCCTCTTCGCGAGAGCCGTGAGATCCATTCCCGCTGCAGTTGGTGGTCTTCTCTCTGGCACATCGGCCATCAATCTCGTTCCGAAAATTGGATACGAAGGTCTGATGCAGTTCGGCCACGATCCGGCTGGATACCTTGCGGCTATGATGGGAAATCGGGGTTCGAAGTAAGACGATGAGGATGGATGGTTCTGGTTGAGACGCTCGTCGATGGTCGGATTGGAGATGTCAGATGCGGTGGTCTGCAAGTGTAATGGACAACGGGACTCCTCGGGTACCTTCGTTTGGCGGATATTATTTGGCTTCCAGCGCTTAGAAAGGGTCGGAGGCCGTGTGTTTCGTGGTTTTCTGGGGCCGGGCTTGTGTCTTCGTAGCGCTGATTATCTTGCATTTGTTCAATGCAGCTGTGGTTGAAGCATGAACTTGATTGCCCAGCCAGGGATTTGTAATTCTCAAGCCGTCTCGGCGCCGCAAGTTCATGGCTCTCTGTTTGAATCAAACACTCTTGTCGAGGCGGGACGCTCTCGAATTCCAATGGCCACACAAGAGTCCAGGAAGACGAATCTGAGTTCACAGTCCCTCAATCCAGCAAACTCCCAACTGGCAACCCATCACTCCCGTCATCACACATATTCCATCGACTGTCCTTATCTTCAGGCAGCTCATCATCCCAATAGCAAGCCGTGTTCTTCGTCGCGTACTCCCGAAGAGCATCCCAATCGCGGCATTGCCTCGTCTGATTGAATCCATTCGTATGGCCGCGGCCCGTGATGATCAATAACTCGTCGTTAGCTTGGCACATCACGCTCTGTCGCAATGCATCAAAACAGTGCATTGCGTGCTCCAGAGGCTTTGTAGGCTCTTTGCCGTCACGGATAAGGAGGAAGTCTTTTCGGAGGACTTGGATGCTGGTGGCGGGTGCCTTATGTCAGTTTGCGGAAAGAGTATCAGTGGCTGCGGTCGATACTTACCAATGAATCATGTGGTACGCCTCAATGGCGTAGGCAAATTTTGTCTCATCTTCAGGGTGACGGATCGTATCAGGCAGGTTATGTTGGAGAACAAATTCAGGTGTCACTGAAATGATACCGTGCCCAGAGTTGATGGCGTTCCAGGAGGCATTCATCGGGTCCAGATCGTCGTTGTGCCAGAAGCGGTTCAGCAGTCCACTTGATCGCACTTGAGTTTTGGCCATGCTCAATCCGACTGTTTCTCATTAGCTTCTCTCACTACGACTTCCGAAACTATACTTACGAATCGATGTCTTTGGAGGTCGTTCTGCCAGTTCGGTTCGCCATCGTATCAAAAGGCCTGCTTGCACGAGTATAATGGCGATGAGGAGGATATATGAGGCCACCTGGATCGCTCCGAAGGCCTCATAGATGGTCGAAGCATTCCGTTTTCGTGTTCGAGGAGGCAACCCGTCTTCTCGTATGTCGTCGATATCTGCACTATTATTGTCCAGCCGCAATAGCTCTTTCTCGCTGTCCGCGTACATCTTGGTACTCCCTCACTCTCACTGGATACCAGCTCCAGGTGTCGTGTGCTCTCTTCAGTCCATCAGTGTATCGGCCGTAAATCTTCCTTCCGTTCTCAAAACCTGCTTGAGCACACTTCGGACGTGGTTCATGAAGGGGTGCCGGTGCAGGTTCACGAAGCAAGAAGACGAGAAAGCCCTATGTCAACCGCCCGGTCATCCTTTGCGAAAGCACTGATGTGTTTCGGGTCTGCATCCAACGTCCTCCGGACCAGTTCAAAGGATTACCCGAAGGGGCTGCTGATCAGCCAGAAGGATTCCGGGTCAAGATGATCTGCTCCGCATGCGCCGTTCCTGACGTCGCCTCAAGCGAGATCCTTCAATCCTTTCTGGGGATACCAACATCGTCTCCTGGGTGTCGACTGTGCAGTTCAATCGCTCCGAATAAGTTGCTTGAATTGTGTTGAAGTTGTAGTTTCTCAGCGATTGATGAAGGCGTCGTTCCAACAACCTTCAGCTTTTGAAATGCATCGCCCTGACCGGCGCCGCACTATTCTCAGCCAAACCACCTCCGTTGAAGCTTATTCATTCTATAAAAGCAGTAAGTGGCTTGCCAAACTTCACATGGCGCTGATGTGGATTGCTTAAACACCTGCATTCCTCCCTAACGGTCGATCATTTTAGGCAAGGTTTGATGACTCGCCATGTGGTTTTGAGACAACAGTCGTCGTCGCACGCGTCGGCGGCGGACATGTTGGTTTTCCTGCGTTCCTGCGGCTGATGGAGATGAAGCGATGTGCGATGTTCCGTTGATAAGGAGGAGGTGCCGTCGAGAGCGTATGTTGGTGAGACTTGTTCGCTGCGAGTGTCCGTCAAGACCATTTTCTAGTTCCGTTCAACACCAACAAGCAGCTGTTGATTCCTGCTACTGCAACACTTATCGTGAGTACCATGGCTCTGTAGCCAGGAAGATCATCCTGCTTGCGCATCAGCTGACGATCATCATCGCAGTGGAAGATCCGATCCAGACACCTTTACAGACAGTCTTTCTGTTCGATCAAGAGCTTGCTCGTCCTCAATTTCCACCACCATCATCTATAAGTTGCAGAGATCAACGACCGACCATGAGGCCCTCAACCCTCCTCATCGCCTTCGCAGCCTCATCGCTCGCCTTACCAGTCATCGAGCGAGAAGCCGAAGCTGTACCCACCCAAGCATGGAAGCGAGAACCAGAAGCAATCAAGGTCCACCCAACCCCAGCATGGAAGCGAGAGGCAGAAGCAAGAGTAACCCCAGTACCAGCTTGGAAGCGTGATCGACGTCCAGCCTGGAAGAGAGAAGCAGAAGCCAGCGACTGTGTAGGAGCGAAATGCTTCAAATCCTGGAGGAGAGAAGCCGAGCCTGATCGACGTCCGGCGTGGCGAAGGGATGCTGAAGCTGGAGCAGAAGCAGATGACACCACCACCAGTCCCACAACCGAATCCAAGTTCCGTCCAGCTTGGAGGAGAGAAGCCGAACCTGATCGTCGTCCAGCCCGGAAAAGAGAAGCCGAAGCAGAAGCGGATCCCAGTGACT
Source organism: Pseudocercospora crystallina (assembly GCA_003666085.1). Taxonomy (NCBI): domain Eukaryota; kingdom Fungi; phylum Ascomycota; class Dothideomycetes; order Mycosphaerellales; family Mycosphaerellaceae; genus Pseudocercospora; species Pseudocercospora crystallina. The sequence continues at coordinate 39,442 of QQNG01000269.1, forward strand.
GCGTTGGAGCGAAATGCTTCAAGTCGTGGTAGATTATGGTGGCGTGGAAGAGAGGAATGCAGAAAGAAGTAGGAATAGCAAGATGCTTCTTCGTAAGTAGAAGACCCATTGGGAGGAAGCGTATGACACGTCAAGTACGTATGTATTGCGATAAGAAGAATCGGCGCTGGAGGGTGTCAATGACATTGTAGTAGCATGTGTGTACTCAGTCTATCATCATCAATATCAGCAATCACATACAACTTCCACATACGACTCACATTCCGGATCTCCTCGCTTCTCGCTTCTCGCCTCGAATCCCCTTCCAAAAAACCGTCTCCCCCACCTCAAACCCTCCCTCCATCGGCGTAAACGCACTTGAATTCCCAACCAACACCTTATAACCCCCCTTCTCCGACATCCACGCATCCCTCCCCTCATGATAAAAACTCGTAGCATACTTCTTCGAAAGCTTAATCTCAGCCTTGCCACTCTCCCCAGCTTTGACAAACACCTTCGCGAAACCCTTGAGTTCCTTCTTCGGCCGGTTGATGCTGGGTGACACAGGGGAAATGTACACTTGCACGACTTCCGCGCCGGAGGATTTGCCGGTGTTGGTGACTTGAACGGAGATCAGGATGTCGTCGGAGTCAAGAGAGGCGTTGACGCTGAGTGAGTTCAGTTCGAAGATGGTATAGCTCAGACCGTGACCGAATGGGAAGAGCACCTCTCTACCCGTTTTTTCGTAGTATCGGTATCCGATGTAGACGTCTTCTCCGTAGAAGACTCTGTTGTCGTCGCTGGTGTAGTTCAAAAATGCAGGATTATCCTCATTCCGCTTGGGGAAGCTCAAGCTCAATTTGCCAGATGGGTTGACATCGCCAAACACCACATCAGCGATAGCGTTGCCAGTCTCGTTACCTCCGTACCAAGCTTGCACGATCGCTGCAGCTTTGCTTGCCCAGGGCATCGTGACCGGCGTACCGGACTGGATAATCACAGCTGTATTCGGATTCGCTGCAATGACCGCTTCGATGAGCTCATCAGAATGTGGTGGAAGATCCATATGCTCGCGGTCGTAGCCTTCTGATTCCCAGTCGCCGTTCAGACCAGCAACGAGCACCACTTGGTCGACTTTCTTGGCCAGAGCGACGGCACGTTCGATTTCGACCTTCGCATCTACCTTCCTGTGAACTCCGAGACGGACGCCGCCGGGGCCAAAAGCAGTCACGCCCTCCTTCTTGTAAGTCAGAGTAGGTAGTGTCCCGAACTCCACATGGTAGTCGTAAGTCTTGCCGGCTTCGAGCTTGATCGAGCCAATTTCTTCATGAGTCCCAACACCGAAGAATGAGTCGCCTGGAGTTTGCCTGGTCGCGTTGTCGACAACAAGTTTGCCATCCACAAAGACTTTGGCTGTCCCTGCGACAGAGCAGCTAAACTCGTACTCTGCAGTCTCTTCAGCTGTAAAGGTGCTGTCGATGTCGGCGTAGAAGAGATGAGAGTCAATTCGTGGGTGTTTGTAGTCAAAGAGTGAGACCTGCGTGTCGTTGATAACGAGCTCGTCGATCGACTTCCGATCGGATCTCGTTGGATGTTCCAAAAAGATCTTCATATCAAGACCAGGCTTTCCGTCCTTCGTCTTTGCTTGTCGTGAGAGAAGTGGCAGCCGTTTCCAGCCAGGTGCGCCAAGTTCATACTCTACCTTTTCTGACTTTGCCTTGATACCTTCCAGAGGCGTAACCGTGTAATAGGGGAGCAATGAGGCAGAGCCGCCACCGCAGTATGCCGCAAACGCTGCGTTGGGCCCGATCACGGCTGTCGTCTTTTCTCTCTTGAACGGAAGCACTGAACCCTCGTTTTTGAGAAGCACTAGACTCTCTGCCGCAATTGACCTTAGTAGTCCAGCAGTCTCCGGCGAATCAATCGTCTTCTCCTCCGCATTCTCCTGGATTTGAAGTGGCAGCACTTTCTTGATAAGCTTCAACACCTCCTTCACTCTCGCGTCAAGATGATGTGTCAACAATTTCCCACATCTCAAAGCCAAATCAATCTGTGGCCCTCTCAATGACGGAGGACCGGGCATCTCCAGATCCAAACCAGCTTTGATCGCTTCTGTCGTCGAGTACACTCCAAACCAATCAGACATGACCAACCCATCAAACCCCCACTCTTCTCTGAGGATCTGTTGAAGAAGCTTGGGGTTCTCGCTCGCGTGAAGGCCATTGACCAAGTTGTATGCAGTCATGAAAGCCATCGGCTTCGCATCTCTCTGCGCAATTTGGAAAGGTAGCAGGTACACCTCTCGCAACGCTCGTTCTGACAGAACACTGTTACTGGACATTCGCTTGTCTTCCAAGTCATTGCACACGAAGTGCTTGATCGTAGCCGCCACTCCTGTCGATTGGATGCCAGCAACTGAAGCAGCAGCCAAGTTTCCGGCCAGTATCGGATCTTCCGAGAAGGATTCAAATCCACGGCCTCCAAGTGGTGATCGTTGCATGTTGACTGTCGGGCCCAGCAAGACTGATGCACCCTTCGCAATGGCCTCACGTCCCATCAGCTCGCCTCCTTTCCGGATGAGGTCGACGTCCCAGGTTGCTCCCAGCGCAGTGCCTCGGTTTCAATCAGCCTTCACTCACAAAGGATTTTGTGTCGAGTTACATACCGCATGGTAGACAAGCAGCCGGGACGCCATCAAAGAACTTCGTTCCTCGTACGCCATTGGGTCCATCAGATGTCCTGATGGCAGGTATACCCAATCGCGGAATTCCAGCAAGATGCCAGAAGTCAGTGCCAGACAGCAGTGAGGTCTTCTCTGTGATGGTCAATTGGGAAAGTACATCGTCGACATCGAAGTCCTTATATGTGATCGACATGCTGCCTTGGCTGCTATGGCTGCTTTAGGTTCCGGTCAGTGAGTAGGTCGTGGAGAGAGCGAGGGATTTGAACAGAGCAATGAGAGAGATATTCCGAAGCAGAACCCAGACTAATGATAATATAAACAGCCAAAGTGAGGTCCACTCAAGCATAGCAAGCAAGCTAGCCGCGATGGCGTGCAGTGCCCTCGTGCTGAGGCTATCGGAGACAGGCCCTCCGTTCCATACGATAGCTGCCCTACCGTTTGCGCTTCATCGCGGCCGCGAATGTTTGGCATGTTTCGAACCACACAGTCATTGGCCAGCCGGGCAAACAATGCCACTTAGAATGCTGCGATGGGGCGAAGATAGGTCGTCGTGGACAGGCGGACGTGTCGCGGTCGGCAAGTGATGAAGGAAACGGCATTCCGGCCCGCATTGCCAGTGCCGAAGATGAGCCTGAAATCACCACCTCGGTGAATCTCTCGGACGAATTCTGAGCGAGCTCAACGTCCTCTGCGTATCAACATCAATCTCACACTCACATTAAAGACATAAGAGTCCCTGTCTGCAACTCACATTGAGAAACATTGAAAAGCAACTCCGTCCGAAAAGAGTGAATCCTTTTTGGCAACTAGTTCTCAGGCCACAACTTTCTCCAGCAACTAACTATAGACTCACATTGGGATCAATCCGCCACTTATAACAATTATTCGAAACAATCCCACCCTGCTTCCCATTCACACCACCACAGTTACAACTATCCGTCGGAACCGAGAGATACTTGAGACACTCATTCAAGTTCCACGTCCAATCGCACTTCTCCCCGATCTCTACCGACGCGGTAATCTTCACAACGCCAATGCCTCCATTGTAGGGAAACGTAAAGTCGCCCGAATGGAAGTAATGTTCGGTCAAATTGTCACGCTTGATAGATTCGCAGAAGCTGTTGGCGGCGCTTTGCATGCGTTCTCCTTCGGTGGTTTCGCCGCTATTGTAGCATGACACCTCGTTCTGCATGGGATCGCCTTGCTCGAAAGGCGAGGATGTGGGTGTCGCTTCGGTAGTCGTGCTCGTGCTCGTGCTCGTCGTTGAGGACGACGAACTAGTCTTGAGTGGACACGAGGTCATGTCTTCGCCATAGCTTTCATCTGGGTCATCTCCAGGGTCATCTGAGCCCGTGAATGTTCCATTGTCGTCCCAAATCCATGGGTTTTGGATGCAGGCCAAGTCGAAGTAAGAGCACCCTTGAACCGTGGGTTCATTTACGAGACCAGCGTATGGCTGGACGTCTCGCTTAGGTCTCACAGCAGGCGGTGGTGTTGGGAAAGGCGTAGATGGTGCAGTCGTCGAAGGTTGGCCGTCCGCACCTGTGTATACAATAGCCGGCCAGTACGGCGTTGTTGCAAGCGTAGGCGTGAAAGCATCGAAACCTTGACGCTTGACCTTGTGGCCGCCTTGGCTCAAAGTAACGACCTCGAGTGCCCACTCTGAGATGGTCAGAGGCGCCTGCGTGATGGTGCTCGTCCAAGTACCGTTGCTGGCCGTCATCAAAGGATAGTCAACCGTGCTAGTTGCTCCAGTCCATGGCGGAAGCTTAACGGACAAGGCGGAATGCATGTAAATGACGGCTGATCCATCTCCCATATTGAGGAATCCACCCAGACAAAGTCACCCAGCTTGGATCCGCTGCCGCTTACGTCCAAGACGGTGATCTGAGACCAGAAAGGATGCATATCAGCGGCAAGATTGTCGCCAGCGGAGATGGCTTTGCCGTTCATGACAGCCATGTTCTTCGCTCCGATGGTCACCAGGTTCTGAAACCTCACACCCGCATAGTTGTTATCCAGGTGCACGAGTGTCTTCTGACACTGCTGAGTGTCGACACAGGCTTGCGAATAAGCAGAGAACCAGGTGTAGATACCAGCACCTGCGATAAAGATGTCCTGCGACCCTGCGATGATGACAGCCCAAGACTCGTCGCATCCGCTAAAATCATCATCTGCGGCGCATACGTATTTGGGATCGCCACTGAAGTCGCCGACGACGGCCGCGAAAGGAGCAGGCGGTGGAGGGGCGGGTTTGAAGTAGGCTGATTCAGTTTGAAGCAGGCCCGCGAAGACGTTGGAAGCTCCGTGGAAGTTGTACTGATAGAACACGGAGTGCTCGGAGGCCGTGGCATATAGCCTGTATCATGTCAGCTTCTCCTACGCAGACATCAAACGAGCCTCAATCTCAACATTGGCAAAGTCGGAGGGCGTCATCCAAAACGAGCGAGTAAGGAGTCCCGCTTACCATGTCGGGCGTGTGCTTTCGATGAGAAAACCGCGCGCTACGTAGATAGAACACTGGACCATGGCGTTCGCAGGGTCGGTGAGATCCGGATCACTGCAGTGGTATTAGCGAGGTCACATTGAATGCCAGGTTGACTCACTCAATCATATGATCTGCTACCCACAGCCACATGTTCTCGAAGTAGCCCGATGCATCAGGCGTCAGATGCATGATCAAGCTGGCGGCGATACAACCCGCAGGGGCGCCGCTTGTCGATGCGGGACATTCCGTGGGCGTCAGCTCAGTCCCAATTGCACCTCCGATACGGGCATGGCAGTCCCAAAGACCAGCGGATCCGGGAGTTTGAGCTTGGATGTTCCACTCGACTAGTATAGCGCCCGCCGTAGCGCCACGCGTTGTGAAAATGAGGTCTTGCATCTCCACGTCACCAACAGCACCTTTTGTTCCAACCTGCAGCAGGACTTGTGGGTGGCTAGGATTGTTAGCGCCGCATTTGTTGAAGAAGGGAATGACTTACCCGGCGTCCTCAAAATACGACCCTGCGGCTACTAGCTGCGACCAAGTCTCTCCTACAATCTTGGCTCCTGGTGGAATGATGACAGTCGAAGTCAGGATGTAGGTCCCAGCATCAATGAACAGGATCTTGCCCAGGCTCGCATAAAGTGCAGCTTGGAAAGCCGCGGTGTCATCGGTAGACCCATCACCCATTACTCCCATGTCTTTCACGTGGATGAAATCGCCTACATCAGAACTCTCATACTGAGGCTTCTGGCGTTCAAAGTATGCCCCATTAGCATCGATGAGACTTGGTGACCTCTGGTAGTTGCCAACCTCGGCCCCGTTTGAGAAGTTGCGGTCTGTCGTAGAACCCGCGTATACAGGACCGAACACCCACTCGCTCACGGTTCCAGCAGAGCCATCCAGTAAGACTTTCCCTGATGTGTCCCTAACAGCAGTCGTGACGCGCGAGAGCCTCACGTTCTCGAGCGCCAGGCCAGTTCTACCGCCTCCAACGACGGACGACTCTGGCGCGATGTTGACCACTGTACCCACGTTGTCGAAAGAGGAACCGATGACTGACACAGAACCAATGTTTCCCGAATCGCCGTCCGATACGAGCTTGAAGCCGACATCCACGTTGGTCATGTTGATGCTTTTCCACGTCCATGCCCAGTCCCAGATGATGTGAACACCAATCGAACAGCCGCTGAATGTCAGCCGCTGGGCGGTAAACTGTTGAGAGCCACCATAGATGCCAATGCCACCGACAAAGGTAACATCGGAAATCTGACCACCACTGCCATTCTCCGCAAAAATACCAATCTGCTCACCGGTGGCAATGAGCTCAATATTCTGGACACTGGTGGCCTGCGCAACCTGGTAGTGAAGGCAGGAAATGTTCTGTCCGGCCTGCCGAATATCGATGACAACATTTCGAATTTGCCGATAGAAATTAGCGGTATTGACATACCACTGCTCAGCGCCACCCTGACCGCCTGTGTACTCGTCGTTAGATAGGACGCCAAGACCCACAAAGCTCTTGGAAGCCAGTAGTGTTGGCCTAGAATTTGCGTCGCCAATAACCTGCGTGCCGAAGGGCATAGGAATCGTGCTGGAGATCAGATATCGCCCAGGAGGAAAGTACACGATCGCGTTCTTCGTCGTCGAGCCGTTGCACTTCTCCCCGCAACGATTCCCCGCGTTCATAGCAGCCTTGATCGATTTCGTGTCGTCCTGCACAGTCAGTACAGCTCCAAGAGGACGTTCAGGGCCCTCACCGTAACACCATCTCCCACGGCTCCGTAGTCCAGGACATTGCGAAATACGACATAGTCTGGGTCATGTCCCCACGGCACCGTGCCTTTTCGGGCGAGGCGCTCCATCCAGTAGGTGCCAGCGACAGCACGTCTGGTGAGATTTGGTGCGTTTGCGTTCATAGAGTCTACTTCGGCGACGAGAGCTGCTGCATTGGCGATCGTGTCGGTGATCCTCAACAAGGGTGTGACAGCTGCCTTGGTCCCGTTGTGGGCAACCATCATATTGTGGCGGCTATGCAGCGGCCTAGCCAGACGGGCAGAGTTGAGTTCTGATGACTTTGCGATGGCATCGTTGACAATTTGCTGCGCATCTTGAATGTTCTGCGAATTAGCTCTCTTGAGTAATGGCGTGACAGAAGCGTCAGAAATGCTGCGGCGCTCGGCGAGGCGTCTTGCATGCGCTCTCGGCTGAACAGTGGCTTCGTCTTCCTGGTCTTCCTCGTCAAGGTCCCAGCGGAAGCGCTTGTCCATGAGCTCCATCGCCGGCGGTCCTGACGAGGTCAAGACGGACCAACTCACGGCGGATTCATTCGCAGAGATGATGTGCTCGCTCCCATGGCCCGCATCGAGACGCTCACGGATCTCATCGTAAGTGAGGTCTCGCAGCGTACGACGAGGACGAGGACGAGGCTCTGGACAAGTGTTGTTGGCGATGACACCTCGCTTCGCCTGTGATATAGGGAGGTTCGCGTCCGAAACCGTCGACTGTGTGGCTGCGTCCTCGTGCTGACTCAGCACCCGAGCGGCAACACCATCAGGGGCGTTGTACTGCAGAAAGCGAAACAAGACAATGCCTTCGTCCGGCAGTCGGAACCAAGGGAACTCTCCGTTTGCTTGTCTTGCCCTCACCACCCTATTGAGCTCTTGTCGTAGTCTGTTATGAGAGAATCCTTGCCCTATGTTACGCATCATCAGCAACATGACACTCCGCGAAAGGCCGTAGGATTGCGGAAAAATCTTGAACTCACAATTCTGCTCGGCCTTGACACCTGTCATGCACTTGAAAGCGGCACAACGAGTGACTCCCGGATCATCGTTCTTCTCGCCATTGCCGCCCTCAACCCAAGTGGCGGGCGGGAACTCATCGCATGTGTACCTTACCCCCGAGTTCCTCACCGGTTGACCTGGCAGGCGAAGGTTGATAACCTGGTTGACATCCGTTCCGGGCTCGAGCGCATTGGAGAACCATGCCCCATCCTGCCGCATAACTGCTCTTTGATCGGGCTCGGGACAAGGGTGATTATCTTTCCAACTCCCAGGACAAGACTGGTCACGTCGATGATCCTTTCGATTCTCACTGGTCCTCCTATTGCTAAAGTCGTACCCAAAAGTATCGCCGGGAAGTCCACTGCGAGGATGCAGATTTTGCCCTCGTGGGTAATATCTGAAGTTGCCAACGTTTCTGCGAATATCCCTCATGTAGAAGCAGTTGTAGACCAGAATGACCTCTTGGTCAGGGCCCAGGTCAACCACCTGGATAGGCACACTTGCTGCAGTGGGCTGGCTAATAAAACATATTCAGTAAGCCAATGACATGCTTTTCTCCACGGCCTGGACCTTCGCAAGATTGAACAAATTCTGCCCTCTGGCAAAGCTGATGAAACTACAGCCCGTTGGATTTGACGTACAAGAAGTACTGAGTGACGCCCCCATTAGTCACTGCGATGTAGTCCTGTTGGTATTGAGCCACAGCATTGGACGAGAATACAACAAGTGCTGCCAGAAAATGTAGGAAGGCCATCGCCGTGGACGAGGTGAGAGATTTGAGAAGCCGTATCAAGACAGCCAGGAAAGTGAACTCAAAATTGGACGGGCACCGCTTAGTTCAACCACTGTCGACTACAAGTCAGAACCCGTCGTGATATATGCAGCGTAAGTAATGTCTTCCCAACGAGCCTCCTCCTGTTCTCCTCCCCTTCCCCATTCTCCATCTTGTGCATTCTGTTCAGCTTGGGCTTCAACACATCAATACTCCTAGCAGGGATCTCCGTCGAATCGACACCCTCCTGCGTTGACTCTGGTCACATCAATATCTTCCTGCATGAAGCCTCAAAGTCGATGAGTGCAAGCTGACGAGAGCGAACTCACTGGAGGCGCACACTCGAAACGCACGTGGGGAGCAAGTTACAGCTCCATCGAGAGTATCATTTTGGGGGCCGGTAGCAGTGGCGCATCTTATGGTTCTGCAGCATGATAGCTACAGCAGAATTGTAGGTCAACCGAACATCGCCGCAACGGCCCCGAATTCGACGCATTTGAGGGGCACTCTGTGTTTTGATTAGATTGCACATGAAGCAATTGGACTAGCAAGGCACACCTTAATCCAGGAAAGCTCTTCGGAAACCTCGACTTGCGAGCAAGACGAGACGGCGTATCAATCCTCCAAAGAATAGAAGCTGCTCTGGACTGGACATTGAAGCAGTCTCGCTCCTGGCTACGCAACAAACACACCCCTCATCATATCTTCATTCTCACACCACCATGTTGGCGAGAAGCACCCAGCCATCTATTCTGCTCGCCGTTTCCCTCTTCATCCTTCACGTCATCGCCGCAGACACCTGCGCCGCTGTGACATGGTCCAAAGGCAGCATCACTCGGCGGCATCCGACCACGAACAGCTCCAACCCCAACGCAACGACTCCGGCAAGCAACCTCATCTCGATCAAAAGCATGCCAGGTCAAATCAACTGCCGTTACTCCGCCAAAACAACTGACAACGTCAATTACTACACCTGTTTCCAGATGGCAACCAAATACGGCATCGCAGTCGAACTCTTCTTCCAGTTGAACCCGACGCTCACTTTGGATTGCGGGAACGTCCAACCAAAGACCGAATACTGCGTTGCGGGCTGTAAGTTGGTCTCAAAGCATCGTTCTGTCAGATCTGACGTCCAGCAGTGGTGGAACCGAAAAGGGCTGTGAATGGCCGTTGTGGCCCCAAAAATGACAATGCCACGTGTCTCGGCACAGACTGTCAATGCTGTAATGCTCGCACCTGGACCTGTGGCAATACGGAGTGAGTCAGTTGACAGCGCAATAGAGTGCAGGGATGAATTGAGCTTACGATGCTGTGTAGTGCGGACTGTGCAGCAGGGACCTGCTACGAAGGTGCCTGCGCGGGGGACAAGGTGTACAGCACAGATGGCACATGTGGTCTTGAGCATGGCAATAGACTCTGTGCTGGCATATGGGGCGACTGCTGCAATTTGGATGGGAAGTGCGGCTCGGGTGAAGGGTTCTGTGGTGAGGATATCTGTCAGTCTGGTAACTGCATAAGACCCGCCGTGGTGACGAACGATCCTTCATGGATGAGTGGCAACACGACTGATGGAACGTGCGGGGGCGAGAAGCAGTACTCATGCAGTGTGATATACGGAGAGTGCTGCAACAGAGACAATGTCTGCGGATCTCTTGCGTCGGACTGCGGAGCTGGATGGTGAGTTGATGCCCTTACGTTTCTTCGCTTTCATTGCTGATCTTGTTCCAGCCAGCCGCAATGGGGTCTCTGCAGCTCCATCAGCACGGGTCCTGCTACGGTTGAGACATCGACGAATAGATCAAGCTCTTCGACATCGAGCGTTATCGAGTACACAGGTACTGCATCGACGTATGGTAACGACACAACGACCTCCGAGCATGCCCCTACGGCCTCGGCGTATGACAAGTCAAGCGGTACGGTCGTTGCTTACGGCGCAAAGACCATGGGTTGATGTAGATTTACGCTACGCTGATGTTAATCGAACGAACGGGATCTCTCCTCTTGAAAGCGATCCACTCATCCCTATCCTCCACCACCAAACTCTCAAGAGCGTCCAAGTTGATCATCAATTCCGTCTCACCCGATGGCTCGTCATCCCCTCCAAGCAATGCCTTGGCATTCAAGATTTCCTCCTTGAGCCCCATGAGCCAAGGATGCACAGTCGCCAGAAAGTCATGAACTGTAACGAACCCATCCTCACCCGCCTTGGTAGGGGTGACCGTCACGCTGAATTCCTTATCGCCCGGTCGAGTCGTGCCACAGCACTTCAAAAGCTGAGGTTTCGAAGTTCCGTCGTCTTGAACCACAGTAGTCCACTCCACTCCATTCTGCAAACCCTCCCCATTGTCCGGATCCGTATGCTCCCAGTGCTCCTCGCACCAAACACTATCCCATTCTTCCAGCTGATACACACGCACGGTGATGGAAGAGACTTTGGGCTCAGTGATGGGAAGCTGTGCGATCGGGTGCCATGTGGCGCTGCTCTCGTTGTAGTACGGATCGAGTGGTCCTTGAGGTGTCGAAGGGCTGCGCATGACAGAGATGGCGCTGGCTAGAGGTCCGTCAAGGGTCCAGAAGAGAAGCTGGGCGCTATCAGGTGCTGGCCGGACCCATCGCTGTGCGGCGGTGAGCGTTTCGTAGGTTGGATAAGGGGGATAGGTCTCAGCTGGCGCTCGTGGAGTAGCCATTTTGAAAGCGTTGCGAAAGTGGCGTTGAAGGGGGGGAAAGGAGGGGAAAGAATCACTTTTCATTTCTCGCAGCCGGCTGAGGCATGAAATTGCATGAGTGAAAGTAGACCTGCTGTTCTTTGTAAAAAGAGGACAAGCGACGAGACTTGCATCTTTTGGCTGAAACTGACCGACCTGCAGCAGTATGTGAGCATCCGAATCCTGTGTGATGGCGGTATGTAACGGACTCCCTCAAATCACTATGCTGCAGCCTACCATGGACTTGCCAGATCCATCGTGACCCTGCTTGAGTGCAAAGATCAAGAAGCACACAGCGATGGAATTGAGCAAGTGAGGTCCGCATTAGCCTTGTCTCAAGGCTGTGGGAGATTCTGGCCTCAGGCAACCACCCAACTTCGCGGGAGAAATCCACCTTGGAGAGGTGGCTTGAGAAGAAGAAGAAGACATGTACAGACACATTTTCAGAGGTTCCACGACATGCATCCCCCAGCGGTTCCGAGTGGAATCTCCGTAGGTGCTGCACCATCTCGACGTACCAGCATCCTTAGCCGCTATGTATGTATGTATGTACCGCAAAACACAAAAGTCCACTACTACTTCCTAATAATCGTCCCCACCTCCTCCCCATCCCCCGTATCCCTAATCCCCCAAAGCTTCTCCGGCGCCTCCGTTTCGGGAAACGCCTTCCCCTGCACCTTCCTCGCCGTCTCCAAAAACCTCTGCCTCACATCTCCCCAACCCCCTTTCACACCCACCAACTCAAAATCCCTCTTCCTCCACTCCCCATTCACAAGAACATGCTGCACATCACCCACGTTGGCGTGGAGGACGACGGCGGCGACGGGATCTGACCAGCCGAGCATGTTGGGTGAATCGCCGTTGAAGATGACGATGTCGGCTTTTGCGCCTTCGGTTAGGATGCCGAGATCTTCTCGCCAAAGACTTCTCGCGCCTTGGCGGGTTGCGAGGAGGAAGGCTTGTTCTACCGTGAATGGCGTCTTTTGGCGCGGTAGGAGGCCGCCACTCTGCTGGATGAACTCCTGAAACTTCACATCCCGTGTTCTTTGGAGGTACAGTCTCGTTTGGAAGAGGATATCCCCGGAGAAGGTGAAAGCCGTATCGACGCCTAGGGAGGCTTGATCGAGGATTTTATGGCCAGTGGTTTGGCCGTGGCCGTAATGGAATTCGGATTCGGGGGTGATGGAGACGTGGATGTTATTGTCTCGCATTGTTTGCATTTCTTCAGAGGAAAGGTAGGGGGCGTGGGAGAGGATGATGGGGATGTTGAGGTTTCCGAGACCTTGTTTGACGATGGAGGGGGGGTCGGAGCCGCGGGCTAGAGGGAGAGGTTAGCTTTGTCCATGGTCTATAGTTTTCCAAGGTTTGAAGATGGGAAGGGAGGAATGAAGGGAGAACTCACCAGGCCAAGGCCCACCCAAATGATGCATAGTAATCGCCTCAATCCCCAACTCCTTCACCACCTTCTTCACACTCTCGAATTCTTCTCCCTCAGCCCCTGCGAAGCCATTGTACCCAAGACCTAACTTCACCAAGTCCCGGAGGCCTTTCTCCTCCACAATCCTCCGATAAGATTTCAAGTGTTCTCCCTTCGCAAACCCTTGTCGCTCATACGGCTCATAACACCACCAAACCCTCGCACCCGAATCTAATGCCGCTTCGTAAGCTGTTTCCATCACCTCCGCGTACCAATTCGCATGCGCATGATCCACAAACCCCGTCACACCGGCGTTTAGGCCTTCGAGGTAGCCCTCCAGAGAAGAGATATACACATCTTCGGGCGTGAAGTTCTCTTGTGCCAATTTACTCTCCTGACTCAACCAGGAGAAGTAGTGCACCAACGTGACATTAGGAGCGATGGAGCGGTATGCGGTTTGCCAGGTATGGATGTGGGTGTTGATGAAGCCGGGGGAGATAATCTTTCCGGTGCAGTCCAGCACCTCGGTATTCGCTGGTGCGTCGATACTTTCTGAGATTTTTTCGATGGTGCCGTTGGAGGATATGAGGATGGAGGCCTTGGGAAGGATTTTGATGCGCTGGGTGGAGGGGTCGAAGGAGATGACTGTGCCGTCTTTGAGGATTTTGGGGGCCATGCTGTATGTCTGTTTGATCTTGTTAGGCTGTCGCTTTTCTTCTAATTCGAACAGCCAGCTGGTATGCCTTGGGTATGTATCCTTTTCAGGCGAGCCGCCAAGCCACTCTCGCTAGGGCACTTTTGGGGTCCATAGTAGCCCTGATGAGTGAGGGCAAGCTCGTCTTCCCGAAAAGCCCGAGAAGGTCGGCTACGCTCCTTTTGTGTCTTGTGAAGAGAGGTGCAGCAAATGCTCCGGTTCGAAAGCTTCCTTCTAAGTCCGTCCTCGTGTAGGGTCCATATAAACTTTGGGGCTGCATTGGGTCCACGAGACCATTGCCCTTCTAGGCCTTGGATTCCTTCCACCTCTTCCCACGTGTCGGGGCAGTCTGACATCGAAGCGTGCAATGAATGCAAGTCGTGTATCCTGGAGTTGGCGATCGAATATCGACTTGCTCGCGGGATGTCGTAGACTCGGACTTACCGTTTCGCGATGTTTGTGCAGAATGGCACACCTTGCAGCCTGAGGCATTAGGGCGTACCTGCAGATACCGAAGCCCGAAAGTGCGAGCTGCGCTGATCCTTTCTTGGTGTTGTTGTTGCATAGCATCTTGTGCATTGGTTCACTGCGAAAGCAATAGATTCGAGCGTTGCCTTCTGAAAGCCGTAAAGATAACATCGGCTCGCTGCAGCTGGGACGGAAAAGCAATGGAAGCCTGAAGCACGTCCACTTTGATTATTCCACCGAATGTCTAAAGAATACGAGAACCATCAACCGTCAAGGCCAGGTATCCCATTGCACTGAGAAGTCATTGCCCGTGTCTTCTATGCCCGTGTTGACCGAAGCACACACACATGCATCCCATTCAACTCCCGTGGTATTCACACATCCAGAAATGCCCAAGTTGTCCCCAAATACAATCACATGTCCATTTTGTATAGCCGTCGCCCGAGATGCTCGATGCTCATATGCTGAAGCTTTTTACAGCGCCAGCATGGCACCGAACAAACCCAGCGCAGCCATGCCGACGATGTCCATGCCGAGTCGCGAGGCACCACCAGTCGATGTAGCAATACCGCTCTCGGTGGGAGTTGGAACTGTACCAGTGGCCGAGTTCCCGGCGGGCGCTGTGTAGCTGCCATTAGCAGTCGCAGTGACAAAGCCCGACGAGGCGCCGGTGCCTATTGGGTAGGGAGCTGCGGTGAGGGAAGCGGAACCTGTGAGAGAGTGAGTACCTGAGGAGCTCTTGCCAGTGGCAGAAGCAGAGGCGGTCGCAGAGCCGGACGCAGTGGAGGAGGACGAGTAGCCGGCTGGGAGGAGTTAGTATGGATCAAAGCACTTGTCGCGTGTGGAAGTTAAGTAGGTACGTACAGACAGACTGTCCGTTCTCCTTGCACTGGTCCGCGAAGTAGCTCTGGGCGGCTTCAAGGTTGTTGCCGCAGTTCTTGGTCATGTACTGCTGAACTTCCTTGGCGCCGCAGACCGTCTTGAAGTCGCTTGGGTCCTGCTGTGTGCTACGCAAATGTTAGTCAACATTCACATTCTGCCGCGTCTTCCCATGTATATTCTGCGCCCTCCTGTTCACATGGTCCCGGGTATGCGCTTACTTGACAGCGGCAATCACGCATGCTGGAGGCGTCGCTGCGTTCGCGACCTGCGCGACCACAGCGAAGATGGCAAGGAGGGAAGAAGCCTTGGCAAACATTATGCGTGATGATAGAGTAGACGTGTCGGAGAGGTGTCGCGGAGGTTGTGCAATTGGGTATTATGTAGGAATGTCGCGAGCAGCGGGTGGCCTGTCGTGAAACGTTTCGGAGCTGATGATGGATGCAGGTACGACCTGGAGAGAGTGGCAGGTCCCTTGATTTGTGTAAATGAGTGTCGGTGGTTGATTGGTGGTTTGAATGAATGGCAGCACTGGAAGCAGCGCGAGGTCGTCGTGTACGGCGTGTATGCGTGGAGTGAGGTGAAGTGAGGCGGTTGTGAGTGAGCGCAACAGTGAATGCGAGAAAGGGGCGCTTCCACTCACTCTCCGCCAAGCCCCATGGAGAAAAGCGGGTCTTCCTCGCGGAGGCTCGTGCGCCGAAAGTCTCGACCATCGCGTCCCAAATTCGATCTCCGACCGACTTCATGCCGATGACAACAGGTCGACATTATTATCAGGATTTTTTCTCATGCCAGATCGATGTCTACGACTACACTGCTATCCCTCGACCACCTGCAAACAGTCGACGTGGTTACTGTGGAGTAGATGGCGAGATGTACCCGCGCCACCGTGGTTGCCTGCGTGCATAAGTGGGCAGCTCTGCATGAAGATGGCCTCTCAGCCACCTGCGGTGCGATCAGGCTTGAACACAGCCTGTCCACCCTACAGAATGCCGCGATATAGGTGAATTGTTGTTTCTACCTCACCATTACCATCTCTGGAGGTTAGACATGGCAGAGTTCATCGCCGTGGTGGGCGTGCTCTCCAGCCTCCTCCAGGTCGTTGACTGTTCGTCCAGAGTCGTCTCACGCGCCAGAGAAATGATCAAATCTGGCGCTCGTACTACACAAGAAAACAAGGAATTCGAAAAGCTGGTCAATGAATACAAGAATCTAAGCGAGGCTGTTCAGCTCCACATCAATAACAAGGCCCGCGGTGTGCGGATGAGTGATGATGAAGAGCGAGTCGCTAAACTTGGTCTCCAATCCCAGGCTGAAGGAGAAAAAGTCTTGGAATTGCTCGAAGCTTTGAAACTGGATGACGACTTGAGTGGAGCAGCAAAGGCGAAGGACAGCGTGAGAAAGGCCGTCCGGAGCCTCAAACGTCAGGAACAGATACAACGCCATAGGCGGACGCTGTCTGAGCTCAACGGCCTACTGGCCACAAGCCTTCTGCACGCCTTATGGGCAAAGAATTCAAAGCACGTCGACATTCAGTCATACCCATATCAGCCGACCGATTCAGACACGGAAAATCTCCAGCTGGCTTTGCTGCTTCGGGAAAGGCAGAAAATACAACAATTCTTGGACAGGCTGTACTACCGCGAATTACCTTTCCGTTCAGAGGACATTGCCGACTCAGCGCCCAGCACTTTTTCTTGGGCACACAACGGTACAGCGCTGAAAGAATGGCTTGAACATGGCAACGGCGTGTTTTGGATCACTGGCAAGCCTGGTTCGGGTAAATCCACACTGATGAAATTCATCAGTGGCCATCGCAAGACAAGGCAGCTTCTTAAGCAATGGTCCAATAGAAGCAACATAATGATTGCGAGCTTTTTCTTCTGGTACCAAGGGACTTCATTGCAGAAGTCGGTTGACGGACTGCTGCGGAGCATACTATACCACCTGATCCATGCAAACCCAATCCTTGCATCAGTCGCATTCCCTAGCTTTGATACATCTGACGAGTCCAAAGTACGCTACTGGGTCCCGACCCGTCAAGAGTGCTTGGCAGCGCTGCAAAACATTGGAAAGCTTCAGATCTCAGCTTCAGCGTCACCGTCAAGCACTCGCTTTTGTCTTTTCATAGATGGCCTTGATGAGTATCACGGAAATCACTTAGAGCTGGCCAACCTCATACTCGGATTATCAAAGAATTCGCTGTTCAAGATCTGCGCATCGAGCCGACCATGGAACGCCTTTCAAATAGCTTTCGGGCCAAGCATACCCCATCTCCGGCTCGAGGACCTCACCAAACCTGACATCTCAGCCTATATCAAAGGCCGAGTAGTAGAGGTTTGTGCTTGGTCCGACCAGCAGTATGGCGTGCAAGCCCTCGTGGACGAGATTTCTGGGAGGGCAGAAGGCGTTTTTCTTTGGGTGGAGCTTGTGGTCAACTCAGTCCGCCAAGGATACGCCGAAGGTGATGATATTGCTTTTCTCCTTCATCGGGTCCAGCAATTTCCCCCTGATCTCGAGAGCTTCTTTGAGACTATACTAGGGAGAGTGGACAATGCGTACAAATGGCAGACTCATCAGGCTCTGAAGCTGGCCTGGGTCTTGACGAGGAACAGCCATATATCGAGTGGCGCAGACAACATGACGGACTACTGGTTGATTAGTCAAACCCCCAATGGGCTTGCAGACCCTTTGTTCGCTTTCCGGTCCCCATACCAGAACATATCCGGCACGCGTATGCTCGAAATCGCGAAAGACACACGGCGGTTCCTCAATGCAGCGACAAAAGACCTGCTTTTTGTGGATCGCAGTAATGTCAGGGTAGATCTCCTTCACAGAACAGTGTACGACTTTCTCTGCTCTGAGCACATGCAGACTCGCTTGGACAGGCACGTACCTGATCACTTTAAGTCGACCAAAATTGTCCATCTGCTGAACCTTACTCGCCTCAAGCTATGGCTGCCTTACCCCCTTGACCGGAAGCAAATCGTTCTGGAAATGGCTCGGCGCTCTCTCGGTGCCGATCATTCTGCAATGTGTGACGAATATGTCGTTCAGACAGTAGCAGCTGTGCAACACGTCCGAAGTTGTTTGAAATTGCAACCCCTTCAGCTCTCTTGTTGCCAAGACCCGAGGGAACTTGTAGAAGCCGTTGAAGGCTGGCTGAATATATCTCACTTCATACCCGAGCCAGCCCATGTTTAAAATCGACTTCAGGTAATTTTGAAATAGAAGACTGTATTTGATTCCTCGTGAGCGATCAGTTGGCTCCCAGCCAGGGCACTTTCAATCGTGCATCGCCCTGCTCTGCCGATCACGAATGCACTTGAGTTTCTCACGGGACTCGAGCACTTAAGTACTTGCGATATTCTCCAAATTCCTGTTGATGCAGACCTTTATCGGCGTGTACTTACAATTCTTGGAGCTCCGAACTCCAGACTTCAAGGAGCTTTGGAGGATCTTGCCCAATTGCTTGCTCCAGCCTTGGCATGGTTCAAGCGTGGCGCAAAGTTGTTCGCGTTTCGCTCTCCGACCGACTTCATGCCAACAACAACAACAACACCTCCACCTGAATCATCTGCACTACCATCGATATACCTACTCACAATTCTCCTTTGTACTGTACAGATGCTGGAGATAAGCTCGGCGAATCGACACCACTGATCTGGCTGCCAAGCCCGTCATGGTGCACAGTCATGCGGGATGCTGCGTTGCGCGCCCCGATCGGCAGCTACAGCAGCCACAAAGGACAATGACCTGTGCGGCCCCAAGGCAACTTGGTGTGTCAGGCAGAGCTGAGCCTCGCTGAACGATGCCAACACCACATTTCTGCTCCTCGCATCTGATACATGTCATCTTCGATCCTGCACGGTTCCCCATTATCCTGAACGTCATACTTCCTCTAAAATTCTCCGTCTACCATGACCTTGCAAAGATCGTTTGGAGAGGGAAGCTGAGCGGTCTGCTATCATGTCTCAATCTGCAGACGAAAGCTCGCTATCTAGCGCCTCGGCGCAAGGCTGGCTGACTCCGTCTACCAGCATCGGTTCTAGCACTGCAAACCGACATCCTTCTAGGAATTCCTCCGTGTCATATTCGCCTCATCCAGCGACGCTGCACTCGAGGAAACCATCAGGCGCAATTGGACTCGATTCTGTGACAGAGCAGCGACCTACTTCCACAATATCTGGACAGTCGTATTCCACGCCCGGCGCAGCCTCGCCCACATCAATCCGGTCATCTTCAATATCATCAAACCCAGCATCCATCAACGGCGCCATCCGCCAGCAGTGGCCTTCGTCTCAGCAATATTCACGGCATGCCGAGCTTTCAAAGTCGTACTCAATGGCTTCGGTGCCATTAGCCACCCCAGACAACAACTACCTTGGTTTCTGCCAAAGTGCCTGGCATTTGCAGAATGGCGACCGCAAGGCTTCCTTCCAGAAGAACAAGGAAGGTGGAGCATACTCACGCAGCGGCTCGCGAAATAAAGGATCGACTGCTTACTACATGCTATGCCGAAGGGAGAAGTGCGAATTTCGAAGTAACTTCGTGAGCTCCAACCCGGATCTTCTGTGGGAGAGCGTCTTCACCTATCCCGACAAAGGTATCAAGTTGCGATGGCCATTCCTCGCGAAGAGCCACGTACCGCAACGAGTCGTCTTGAACAACAAATACTCCTTCAAGTGTTTGTTCTGCGTCTACATGGGCCGTTCCGATGCCAGTGTCTGGGTGGGCATGGATGAGTACCTGGATCACATTAACTCTGATCACAGAGGTAAAGATCTAGGACAGGTGATTGAGTACAAGACACGCTGTATCAGCAACCGCATCGCGAACGATGGAGACGAATTCGACATCAACCTCTATCCTTCGACTGCGAATGGTGACCCAATTGTGTCGGAATGGCTATCGGATCGCTATCTTGACCCAAGCTACCAGCGACGCAGAGGCACGGATGACACCACCTATACGGTCGAGAACGTCTACATGCATGGCGCCGTTGGTGGCGCAGAGATTATGGAGAATCCCGTACCAGAAGATGAAGACATGGAGAGAAGTTCAACATCAGCTCGAGTAGAAGCGCTGTTTCGACCTCAACCGACTTTCCGACATATCCATCCAGATCATAACCCACTCGCTCCGCAGAAGCCGGTCACTGACGCTTACAGCGGGTTTGAAGAGAATCCTTGGGCGGCAGAGAGTTCTCCGC
Source organism: Pseudocercospora crystallina (assembly GCA_003666085.1). Lineage (NCBI taxonomy): Eukaryota > Fungi > Ascomycota > Dothideomycetes > Mycosphaerellales > Mycosphaerellaceae > Pseudocercospora > Pseudocercospora crystallina. The sequence continues at coordinate 59,522 of QQNG01000269.1, forward strand.
CTCCAAGCTACGGATTCACGCTCCAGGCTCCGTCTGCGCCATCCAGCTCTGCAGCGAGTTTCGTCCAGAGCTCCAGCGATCCGCGAGGGTCGGCACCCGAGTTGCCCATGCGTTCTGAGCTACGGCAGCAAGGGCACAGAGCTCAGCTCAGTCAGGTCCAAGCGGCCATGGAGCGGACGTCCATCTCAAGCAGTGGCGAAGACACTATAAGTGTAGGGTGAATGCCCCTCTCGTATATTGCGGCATACTGATGCATCACAGGCATGTCTCCACGAGATCGCTCAAGTGTTCTCCGAGGCTCTTACCATCATCACGGAGCTGAAACGCCAATCGGCGCGGTACATGCGAGCACCTCCTTCTCCATTACTTGAAGAAACCGTTTCCGACACCCTGTCAGACATGGAAATGCAACGTCAGCGGGGAATGGCTCGCTTCGGAAATGCGTTCGAGAGTGCTGATGCTACCGCCATCATCTCGCTACAGCGCATCGCACTTCAGTCGAACAATGTGCTGTTGAAGCCACTGAATCGAGTCTTGTCTGATCCAAATGTCCTTGATTACAGCTACTTCATCCAAGCGGCCGAGAACAGCAGACACAAGACAGTGCACACACTATTCGAGCTAAGAGAGCGGCTATCACATCATTCTCCTGGCGGATCGGTCAGCCCGCAACAAGTACCTGGCTCTCCGCCGAACATGATACATCCTGCGTTCCGTCCAGGCTATGTGCATCCTCAGTCCCAAGAGATGGCACGCTTTTCGTCCGAAGACTCGCACTCTGCGCTTGGGTCTGAGCGAAACGCTTCCACGGCGTCGACGCACTCTGGTCCGCACACACCTGGACCCGAGCATACTGTTGAGACTCCTGGATTGCCAGACACTAGACGCCGAAGCTCAGTCCTCGGCTTCATGAGGGCATCCAAGAAGAAGCTGTCTTCGGACGGCAAGGAGATTCTACATGAGCACCCTCGTGCTGTCGAGCCTGGTAGCGGGAACGTCTTGATGAGGGGCGGTCTTACCCATCGGCAGCGGGAACGGTCGGTGGGCGAGAAACAGAAGGCATTCGAGCTGGACGCCACTGAGGTACCACTGAGCAGAGTGTCGAATTGGGCTCCTGGGGTGTGATCGACTCGCCCATATACTGTTGCATTCGGGACGGCCTCAACAGGCAAACTACAGGTAGCACGGCGGTGCTTTTCAGGCTACAGCTCCAGGGAGAGCATCCAGCGTGGACGATCAGCATTCCGATGCATGGAGACTGGATGTACAATCCAGTGCGATCTCCAGCCAGATCCTCCGTGAAGTTTGCTTTGATCTTCACCTGCATCCAAGTCCTCAGCGATGCCTGAAGACACATAAGAAACAGATCACCACCTCGTTGTGATATCATTTTGACTCATGTCGAATAAAAGCAAAGCTGTCACCATCCGCGAAGCATAACTTGTTGACATTAAGCTTCAGCCGCAACTTGTGCGACTACAGCTGAGCTTTCATATGCTCAGGTACAGCAATGTCCAGCATTCCAATGACTTGGTGCTGTAACATGGGCTTGAGCGATGGATTGGATATGCCTCATACAGAGGTTTCAGACATTGACCGGTATTCGAGAGCTGAGGAAACCTACATTCGGAGGACAAGCAGCTACGAATACGATGACGAGATGCAAATATCTTGAAGAGAAGGTATAAGAAGGCTTTGAAGAACCAGCCATAGTCAATCAGTATCGCAAACCGCTTCCAACAAATCAACAAACTATCAAGAAACACCCTTTCAGACTCCACTCCCCACAGATCTCAAACCCATTTTACCTATCACCCAGAATGCATATCTCATCCACCCTCATGGCCGTTGTCGCCACCTCCCTCACCCTCGCCTCTGCCCTCCCCAAAGAAGAAACCCCCCTCGAGCTACTGGAGAAACGCTCCTCCTGCACTTTCACCGCCTTCTCCGACTGGGGCTGCAAAGGCGACAAAGGAAACATCGATACCATCTCCGGCGCGCGATGTATCGCCGCCGAAGGACGTCATTCTTTCAAATTGAGTGAGGGATGTACTGGGTGAGTGGTAGCCATAGGGAGAGAGGGATGCGACGTGCAGGTAGCCAGATGGATGGTGGTGGTGGCAGAGCGAGAGGATTGGGAGCGTGTCGTGGTAGGAGGGTGGAGGGGAGGAGCATAGCTTGAGGATGGATGCTCGCTAACGCCCGCTCGTCAGGAACACTGATGTATATTTTTATACGAAGGAGGGATGTCCGGGGAGTGATAGGATTAGTTATACGTATGGTGGGCCGGGATGTTATGATGTCCATACAGGGGCGCATTGGGGAAGTAGCCTAGTTGGGAGGTAGATACGTGTGGGGATGGGGATGAATGGTGGTGGTAAGGAGGGTATGGAAATATGGAGGACGGGGGGGGATGGAGAGAAGGAGAAGAAGATGAACAGATGGGGGTGAGGAAGAGATGAAGGACATTGAGTAAGTCAGTCGCTACTGTTACGCGTGCTTGATTGTATTCAATTTATTATTAAAAGCAGCACGAAGAAGCTCAAGTAGTCGGCGTTTGATGTCTTTCAGGCACCGTCTGTCGCTTTCTTAATTTCTCGCACCTGTGCCTGCTCCTCAACATCTACGGACGAGACTCTTGTCGGGGGATCGATGGTCGACAAGCAAGCCTTAAACAGGCTGCTGGCAAATGAGTCCTTGCTCAAGCTAAACAATCCACATGTGTCAGCGCCCACCAATACCTTTTCCACTCCATCCCTCGCTTCTGAATTCTGGGTGTACTCACAATCGGCAACAAACAACAGAGCGCCTGTTGTCCCTCAGCAGAACACTGCTCAACAAACTGATCCTTCGAAGTAATCGTTTCCTTGGCTAGTATTCCTAGTCAGCCTTCTCTCCCATCTCAACCAACCCTCGAGAACTCTTTCCTCCCATCGCCTCCCCTTCGTCTGGGAGGATATCTGGGTAGAAGCCAACTCACGCTGCGCACAATCCAAACTCGCCAAATTCAACACATCCGTAGCACAGCATTGCGCCTGGTAGCTTCCCGAGCAGACGGCGACAGATGCCTGGCGCTGCTCCAAGTTCAAGTTGGGGGTCAGGCCTGGAGCGGCGGAGGCGAGGGCCGCGAGGAGGGATGTGAGGAGGATGGGGGAGTGCATTTTGGTTGTTGGTTGTTGAATGTGGGTGAGTTGGGAGGGTGAAGGGGAGATGAGGGTTGTTTTGGTTTGAGAGAGATAGTGATAGAGGTGGTGATGATGGTGGTACAGAGGGCAGTTGAGACGAGGATACTTATACCTCCTCGCTCAAATCCTTCTCATCGCTGGTCATTCCGTCGATGGAGCAGCGTGGGTGGCGTTCTGTCAACGTAACGATACAACGTCGAAGACGGGCAGGACGTCACTGTCAGTCCGTCCGTAGAAGCCAGTGGATCGACGTATGTGGCAAACAGTAGAGCCGCATTCTTGTTTGGCCGCCAATACCATCAGTCGCAACTCTAGTGCATGCATGCCAGCAGCCCACAGGCGACATGATGATCGCCCTCAGTCTGCGTAAGTATTATTGAGCGGCCATGTCCAGAAGGAGATACTCGTCCGAACAGTGACGAAGAAAATATTGGAGACGGGCCTACTTGGCCAGAATCAATACCCAGCAGCGTGGTCAGTGTAGGAGTGAAGCATTGAAAGCGCTTACAGCCGCTGGGTGTTTCAAGTGCCCGTACCCGGTACCTGCAGACGTTCGCTTCGAAACATCCCTGTCAACATCGTCAGATAGGCTGGAGTAGAACCTGATCATCCTAGTCTGACCGACAACGTCGTTCCATTAGTGCGTAGAACTAGAAGGGATGTAGAAGAGGTATGATGCCTACCTTTGCCTATAGTGCGGTTTTTGCCTTGTTTGCTGTCAATCAATCCCTCAAGCCACACGGCAGATCCTGCGTCAGTCAGTATTGTAGTGGACATGTTGCCTATAGTGGCACTCGTGCCTTGATCCAACCAGACGATCGACATTGAAAGGCACGAGGTCCGCTGAGCCCCGTTGTCAATCGGCAGAAGTTGCTCTGACCTGTCGTCAGCAGCTGGCCAGACCTTGTGGTGAGTGAAGTATCCAAAGCCACGTTTTGCAATGCTTTTCTTTACCATCATATCTTAAGCGCAATTGGTATCTATTCGTATGCCGCGCTACGGCCTCGCCGAGAGACAAAGCAGCCAGCCAGTCATGTCCAGTCGCACTTCGTTCTTCGCACACAATGTCATGATGTCTTTTTGCCAATCGCCGGATGCGCCTTTTTCGAATTTCTCGCCGACGCCAACCAGCCGGCTTCTGGAGCATCATGAGACCACAATAGCCTCGCGGTCATTCCATGCGTCTATTCATCTTCGTTCGTCTTCAGCCTCCACAGAAGTTCTGTCGTATGGTGCTCTTGCTGGAGCGACTCATGGCTCCAGCTCACAATCCCAGCAAGTCTCCTGCGTCATTGGTCGTGTCTTCAATTCTTCCCCTACTCAGCTCAACTTCTTGGTCAAGTCACAATTCGTCATCTTCAAGCTCGCTTGGCTTGAGCAGACCGCCAACCTTCGACATCCGCTCCCTCTCCCGGTCCTGCGCCTCTTGCGCGGCCTTCTCCTTGTCCTCTTGGAACATCTCCGCGTTGTCGCCGGCGAACTCTTTCAGTTGAATCAAGAAGTCGCGAAGGATCATCTTGAATCTCGGAAGGTCCTCGGTCGATTCGAAAAGTTGCTTGATAAAGGTCGTGATCTGAACAGCTTGCAGGTTGGGGAACGCGTTCGACAGGAGTGATGCGACGAAATTCTGCAGGAAGTCCTTGTTGCTAGTGCCAGCCGCTGCCGCATCAGACGTGTAAATCGGAGACGAAATTTTGTTGGCACCGACGAGCCAGAACAAGCGGGCGAGAAGCATTGATTGGTACTTGAAGCCTGCCTTGTGATCGGAGTCGGTAAGGACGAAGAAGACATCTTGAAGGATCGTAGTGTAGAAGCTCTGGAAAAATGCGTCGCAAGTCTGTTGGTCAGTGTGGTTGGCCATGTTCTCAACCAACTCAATGCACATGTTGAGACCTTCACCCTCGACAAGTCGGTTGTCGTGCTTGCTGGCCCACATGCAGCTGTCAATGACAAGTTTGAAATGCGCCTGGTCAAGCTTGATCAGAGCTGGGAAGCAGCGCTGGTTGATGGCTCGTAGCAGCTTGAAGAACTCGACACGGTGTTCTGGGTATTCGGAGAAATCTTTGTTGATCATGTCGAGAGTGCATTCGAAGCAGTTGTCGAGGATGGCAGGGACTTGTTCGGTCATCATGCCCTGAGGCGACATGTCAGCATTGCTGAGCTTACCTGCAGTTGCGAGAGCGCGTACAATCATGTACTTGCTGGTTTGCTGGGTCCAACGTACCTGAAGCTTAGTGATGAGTACCGTAATGACTGCCAAAACCTCCGCCTCACGCGCGTCTGGCACGTTGTTCTTGTAGTCCAACAAGATGGCCTCAAGGAGCTGTGGGACGAGAGTAGTGTGCACCATCTCCAAGTCATCTGCCTTCTCCACGTAGGTGGTGATGAGCTTCAAGATCTCCTTCTTGATAGTCCTCAGACCTCTAACTCTTGGCATCTTCGTCGCGATGTTGCCATCACGCTGCACGGCCTCGTCAATCAGCTGTGACGAGGCGCGGTACATGGTGAGCATGTCCATGTAGATGCGTCCGATCTGAGGATAGAAGTAAGACCCAATGCTGCTGCAGGCCGCAACGTTAGTCTTCATGATGTTGCCAATGATCTTGATGGTATCCGCATCCTGGAGAATGCTTGGATCTTGGTGCGCGGATTGAATGATCTGATCCCAAGCAGTGTTTGGCAAGCTCATCAGCTCGCCAATCAGTCTCTCTTGCGTGTTCTTGTGGCCTTGCGCGCTGATCATATACCCGCAGGCCTCGTAGAAGGTGTGCACTTGCTGTGGAGACAGATCGCAGGTGATCTTGCGCATAGTCTTCACGATCTCGTCAATGAACGGTTCGGTCTCGCCAGGCTGTTGGATAACGAAATGCCGCTTGCACTTGTTCGCGATCTTGATGAAAGTGTCGCAGGCCATGTCTTGCACACCCTCGTGCGTCTCGTGCATGAACTCAAAAAGCTTGTTGACGACGGTCTTGAGGAACTTCCAGTGTGCCTTCAAGAACCGAGGGTACTGGCCAACAATGTACATGATGTTAGATGCCACGACGGCCTTGTTGTCCTTGCCGCGCTTCATCTCTGTAAGACCAAGCAAATCCTTGATAACAGTGACCAAGAAGCGCTTCTCTGTCTCCTCGTTCATCGCGCCCGAGATTGAGCCGATAGCCCAGCAGAGGGTGTTGCAGTTGGCCCAACTCCACTCCGTACCATCGACCTGGCGCGCAAGCTTCTCTGACATGATCTGCTCAGTATCGACGACGTCCAGATGTGTCAGAAACACGAGACACTCCCTCGTTGTCTTGTATAGCTGGATTGTATCGGACTCCTTGACGAATTCTCGAACGATCTCACCCTCGTCATTCTCAACAATCAGGACCTCCTCGGGTCTCACCATTTTCTCGATCATGACCTGGCGGAGGTTTGAGAGCACATCGGTGTACTTGTGTTTCCGCAGTGGGTAGTTAGCCAGTATTTGTGGGTTCATAGCACCGCCTCCGTTCTGCATGCCGCTCATATTAATCAGCGGGTTCATCTCGGTGATCGGTATTTGCTGCATCTCGTCGTAGAGCTCGCAGACGAGCTTCGTCCAGTACTCCAAGCAGATCTTGAAAATTTCTCGATCGTCAATCTGGCTTATTCGAATCAGGTAGAAGTGGCCGTGGATCAAGTAGTCACGGTTCGGAAGGTTCTCAATGATGCTGAGGTGGTTGCTGAAGAATTGGCAGAGGAAGATCGCCAAGTTCTGTACAAATTCTTGATCTCTGCTGTTCGAAGACGCGTAGGTCGACTTAAGGTCCATCGAGAGTGGGATGATCTTGGAGATTGTTGTGAGAGTCTCGGTGAACATCTGGATGAGCTTCTCGTTCCAGTCGTGCTCGGTCTGCAAGCTGCCGATCTCCGTCAAGCACTTGAGAGTAATGTTTCGGAATTCTGGCACCTCGAGGAACCGGCTGCGCAGCAACTCGATAAGCGACATGCCGGTCGGTGGAGTCTCGAAGATGTAGCCCAACGGAATCCAGTTTAGGAAGCGCAGCAGAGTCTCAAGTGTCGCCTTGATAAGGCTCGTCTGGTCTGCTGTCCGCAGGATCTCGGAGCAGAGGTTGTAGATGCTGGTGAACTCGTCGCACATGCTCTGCTTGAGCTGTCGCGTCTTGGTGCTCGTCATCTGCTCAGCAGAGAAGTCGAAGACCTCCTCAGATAGTAGGCGCAGGATGGCCATGTTGTTCTCGCAGATAGGCAAGCTGCTGCGGCAGGATGTGACGATCTCGTTGATGAAGGTGGGCCAGTTGTGCGGCCACTCCTGCTTGAGGATGCTCACCAGCACCAGGTTGAGCTTGTTCAGCAGAGCGCGCTCTTTCCGCAAGCTTTCGTCGGTGCTACTCTGCTGGATGATGATGTTGACCACGAAGTTTCGGATGCCCATGCACTGATCTCGCGGCAAGACCTTCCACCGCGTCATGATCACGCTGTCGAGTACTTGTAGACCGAGGAACTTGGTCTGGGGGTACTGAGCCTTCTCCAGGATCTGGTCGACCATGAGCCATGCGTCGGGGTTCTCTTTGAACTGGTTGAGGGAGGCTTGTGCTGCCTTTTGCTGGTCGCCGCGACCCTCGTAGAAGGCGCGCACAGTGGCGTCGAGCTCCTCGATGCTCATCGCCATGCTGGGCAGTGGGTGAGAATGTGTTCCGTCGGAGGCGGAGGGGTCAAGACGTTGCTGTCTGCGGGCGACAGTCGGTGGTGAGTAGTTGGCGCGCAGACCGCTGGAGAAAGACTTAGGCGTTTATCATGCAGTTCGAGGTGCGTCTCGTCGTGGGGGGTAGGCGACTCGCCGCTGCTCGAAGGAGGTCAGTATCGGTGGTGGTGGATGTTTCGGTGTCGGACGTTTGCAAGCTCTTCACAGCACGGTGGGAGTGCGGAAGCTCTGTGCTGTTGGTGTTAGGTTGGCGGGTCAGAGGTGGCGGTGGGCGGAAAAGCGTGTTTCTAGCGCGTGGAGAGCCGGCAGGCAGAAACGTCACTTGCTGCTGACAAACTCAAGTGAGGTCAAGTGATTGTTGAAGCACCACTGTCGGCGGTATCAATCACGCACGGCGATATAGCAGCAGTAAGCTATCGCGATGAGTTGGCGGCGCTGGGTTGCTGTGCAGATGCAACTCCTCCTCCACCAATCTGCAGGTCACGTCTGAGAACCAAACTCTAACAGCCGCTTGAGGCCCGTGCGCCTCTTTTGTGCCCCGCAGCCACTTTAGCCTGCTGCACTTTCATATGAGACGTCACTCTCTAAACATGAACATCAACATTGACAACAACGACCATACTCAAGCCGCTCTCTCATGATTATCTCCTGGTCAAGATCAAACTTCTGAATCAAGACCTCTTGGCTGAATATCATCACTTCCTTCCTCGAGCAACCGGAACTGTCTTGCAGAATCTCACCGACCGTCTTGGAAACAACTGAAGCACAAAGCACGCGATCAGAAGAGCACCACGGTGGACTGGCTGTACGACAGTGATTGTCCTCATACTTTCTACAAGGCCTTCTGAGCACCAGTTGCTTCAATAATCCCAGCACATCCATCACAATGGCAAACCACCAAACCCGCCTCGCAGGCACACCCGGTTCCGCCTCCGGCACAGCAACACCAACTTCCGGCTCACAAACAATCACCTCCACGAACGCCTCTCAACCCTCCGCGACTCTTCGCCTTCGTGGCTCCTCCGCCTCCCCAGCATGCCCCTCCCGCCGCCGTATCCAATGGGCCGAAGACGTGATCGACAACGAAGGCATGGGAAAAAAGAGCAGTAAAGTTTGCTGTATTTATCACAAGCCACATGAGCCGGGGGACAGTGACAGTGATGATTCGAGTTCGAGTAGTGGGGAGGATAGTGATTCGGAGCCGGATCTGAGTCGAGCGCAAAAAGCAGGTGGGAAGGGCAAGGGGAGGAGAGGGAGACATGATCATGATCATGGAGATGAAGGTGGCGAGGGCAGTGGGAAGGAGAGAAAGCCGAGTCCGAATGCCTATGAGAGGCAGCCGAAGTATAAGGGGAAAGGGAAGAAGGAGGGGTGAGGATGAAGGCGAAGGGAGGCATATTGATTCCAAGGACTGCGATACAACATCCATATCTCATGCGAGACACGCTCGAGAGACACGCTCAGGATGGCAAAAGAAGGGCCGTGGATCGGACAGGCAATGCTGAGAGCATCAGCCCAATGAGTTGACAAACGTGACAGGGCAAGAGCGGAAAGGCGTGTTTCAGGGGAAACGAGCAAGCGTACACCCATGAATTGAAGAGAAGGATAGAAGTAGAGTAAGCGATGTAGAAGTAGAACAATTACAAAGCGGACCGCTGGCATAGTCGGCAGGGTCACGATTTGCGAGCTTCTTCTCAGGCGATGCCTTCTTGTGTTCCAGGTCCTCGGCCAGAGCCTCGCAAACAACGTCTTGACTCGGTTGTACTGATCCGACGGCTATTTCGACCTTGTCGGAGTATTTCCCTTGGACACTGAGCTCTTACCAAGTGGCATTCTACCAATCCGTCCGGACGTCCCCCTGCTCTTGCCTGCCTTTCAGTGACCCTCTCCAGTCCAATTCTTGCGGTTGTGTGATATCAGAAGTGACTTCGTCTCTCGTGCTTCATTCTCCAGCCTGATTCTTCTCCTCCTGCTCCTTCTTCACAGCCTCCGCAGTGTGTATCGGTATCCGGACCAAAGTCTGCGGCAACTTCCTCTCCTCCTCAGCAGGCTTCTCCTCTGCTCCGTCCTCTTTCGGTTTGGGTATCGCAGCTGTCCCTCCGTCAGCAACCTTCCCTTCTTCCTTCAGATTAAACCTCTTCAACTTACAACTAGCCATATACACTGCTCGCAGCACCGTGTGCCAACTTCCCATCACAGCCGCAACAGCCTCTGTCCCATTATTCAACGTAGACAGTTTCTCCTCCAGTTGCTGCATTTGTCCTGCCAGTCCTGCTGATAAGTCGCGTAATTGTTTCAGGGATTCGAGTTCGAGTTTCTTCTCGTTTATGCGGGCTTGGAGCGCGGACGATTGGCTGTTGGAATGGCCCAGGCCGGAGGAGGGACGCATCAGGTTGGACGTTGGACGCGGTGGGTAGGCCATGGTCGTTCAGCGGAGCTGTATATTCACATCTATACCATTTGTTTGATGCGGAAGTTGAACCGTCAAGTGTTTCGTCCAGACCCCGCGACGCGTCCACTCGCAGCTGCCAACTTCGGCTCTTGTCAATTTAGCCCCGGGACTAAGCGAAAGTCTGCCCGTTGTGGGGCCAACGCCGGCGCGTCAACACACTTCAGTTTCCGTTGGCGAAACGAAACCCAAGGTTTGCCTGCCCAACTCTGTAGGCCGAGCACACATATCGCGCGACGAAACAGATTACTGCAGATACTTTGGACAAAGTACATTCCCAACGCAACTTATCGCTACATGTTTTCTCTACCGACGGCATCCGACAGCAGCAGAGCGAGTTTACGGCACGACATTTACGCGAAATTGATTGCGACGCGATCGGGAGAGGAATTGGTTTCTGGACTGGACGTGAGGGTGCTTGTGGATGGCGCGCTTGAACGAGCCGCCCATCGCACCTGCCGCGACGAGTTTGGTGAATGGGGTTGGGGTTGGAGCAAGTGCGGGTGGGGAGAGTGTTGAAGTTTGTAAGTCCCAATCAACATCCCAATTCACACCTACATCTCGCACCGCATACACAGAACCTCCCGAAAGATGCGCACGAAAAGCCGCCTGCCAAACGAGAAACCACCCATTGACTTCGCCGAAGTGAAACGCCGCTTCATTCGACAGAATCGCGAGCTCGCCAAGAACAACTCGAGCCAATCCCTCAGGATACGAAGTCTGGAATTGGAGGTATCGAGACTGCTTTCGGATAACCTGGAACTGAGAGAACAAGTGCTCAATCTGCAGAATGAAGTCTGTACAGCTCGGGTGCAAGCTTCCAACGCAGCCGCGAGGAGGGTCAAAGATGACCTGCGGGCGAAGATCGCGGAGCTCAGCGGTATCATAGATGGCATAGACGAAGATGGAGATGCTGGGATTGAGAGGGAGATGCCGCTGGAGAAAGCGACAATACTGAGCCCGAGTCGACAGCAGTACCGAGAACGACAGCCACTGGCGGAACTCATGAGGGACTCGCAGATGCCGACTATTGCGGAGGATAAGTTCTTCCCGAGGAGGACGTTGGATGCAGAGGAGATTCGGGCGATAAGGCTGAGTGATCAAAGTGCGGCGAGTGGAAGTCCGGATCTGGGGCCGCCGCCTGTTGCGCACTTTGACCGGGTTGCCTCATCGAGTTTCGATGCTCAAGAGTACGAGCGAGAGGAAAGTGAGGTCGAAGAAGCTGGTGCCGCACAGGATGAACTTCTGCCTTCGATCAATCTGGAGACAAGGAGGAAGCGCAAGGATCCCTCGCAGACGTCCCGACGAGGCTCAATACTGGGTCACAGTCCGGACAAAGCGGAAGCCGAGGCCTCTTCTACAATGCTCAGGACCGGTGCGAAGAGGAAGTTGGCCGACAGAGAGACCGAGAAGCCAATCAAACCGCCGGCCCAGGGTGACTTTACGTTCAGCCGGAGAGCGTCAGCACAGCAGGCCTCATCTGAAGAGGAGACAGTACCTATCATGGCAGCTGATGACGAGACGAGTGAGACCGTGGAACAGGTCGTCGAACGTCCTACCTCGCCAGTCAAGCCCGGTCGCAAGGTGCTTGGGGAGAAGAATGTCAATATGTCGCCTCGGAAGACGCTCACCAGGACTGCGGAACCACTGAAAGACGAGTTGAAGAAGCCTGCTTCATCCAAGCTGGGCTCTGCTCAAGATCGACCACCCTCACGAGGAAGTCGCAGAATATCCTCTCTGTCAATTCCAGCACCCGCAGCCACAAAAGAGTCTGAGAGACCACCGTCACGTGGCAGCCGGAGAGTGTCTTCAGTGCCAATACCTGCGGCAGTCGAAGAGCCTGTCAAAACAGTCGAGATCCCGCCACCAAAATCAGAGACCGTCGAACTTCCACCAGAAACTCCGGCGGCACTGGATGTCTTCTCACCTCCACCGTCAGAACCCTCAGCACAGCAGGCTGGTGGAAGAGGCGACACACCACCTCCATCAGAACTGTCCTCCATCAGCAACACCACAGAAGGCGGCATTCGACCATCACGCCGTGCTCGATCTTCCGTCAACTACGCTGAGCCCAGCCTCGTTGCGAAGATGAGACGACCAGACAAGAAGATGGCAGACGCAGTCAGTGGACTCCAAGATCCCAGACGTGTTATGAGCTCGTCAACATCGGCGGAAGGGCGAAGGAGTACCAGCATTGGGGCCATCAGCGAGACCAGTCTCAAGAGGACCGGCACTGGGACGATCAAGATCAAGGAGGAGCCCGTTGACGATGATTGGAAGGCGTCCACAACACGAGAAAGCATGGGCTCTCCCCTTCGTCAACGCTCCACAGATGAACATCCCTCGCCTCGCATATCTCCTACCCGACCTTCGTCAGCATCAGACAATGGTTCGGCCAGCCCATCGTCAACTGCTTCCCGAACAACCGGCATCTCAACCCTCATCGCCAACTCCCGCAAACGCCGAGAAGCACTTGATAGGAGAGAGTCGCCTCCCATGGCTGCCGAGGCGATGGTCAACGCCGCAACGAGGAAGATGGAGGAGATGGACCTCTACGATTTCAAGGACACCAGCTCTCCTGCATCTCAAGAGCCTACTTCTAGTGGAAGACAGAGTCCTGTGACAACCGCTGGGAAGACGGCAACGCATCGCAGGCATTCGAGCTTGGCGGGAACGAAGAGGGGAAGTACAGAGCCGTCTACGTCTGTGCTGCTCACGAGCGTGAATGCTGGGGCTGCGGCGCATGCGCCTGGGACGAGGATGGCGAGCCGGAGGAGGAGTATGATGTTGTGAGATGGGCTTCTTCAGAGGCAACGATGCTGTGGGAGAATTGCTTGTGAGCGTTCGCTGATCGCGTCGAGATAGATTGTTGTGTTGGATAGGAGGTTGATTGTTGTTGCCTGAGAGATACCCTGTCCATTCGATTGTGCGAACTCAATCTTTACTCTATTCTTCTCGTTGTGGTCGCTATGATTCATGGGCCAATGAAGCGACTGCAGACCTTGCTTACAAGTCAGTGGCCTAACGGAAACTAGGTGCTTGCGACGCAACGGCATATCGGCTCGTGCTCTAAGGAACTACACGCGAGACTGGTGAAGGCAAATACGAGGCAGCTTGAAACCTAAGTGCCTACATCTGTCTGTACAAGAATTGCTAGCGTGACAGTCATGCTATGCTGGTGGGAACTTCAGGCCAAGATATGTCGATGGGGTCCTCGAAGAAGGCGCAGGATCAGACATCGAGATCCGCCAGTGCCTTCTTTCACTGGCGGTCAGCCTCAATATAGAGGCTGGAGTTACGGAGAAGCGTCGGTGGCTCAGAGGTTTTTCTACAGCAAGAAAAGCTGCGAGATGAAAGCTGTCTGAGAGACATGAAGCGCTAGCATCATAATACGATACATTTGATTCGAGAAGATCTGAAGACTTGGAACAGTACTGCGACTTTCCTTTACTCTTTGTCGATAAGAGGTCAGATGAAGTCTGTCTTTGGCCTCAGGCAGAAAGGCTTGGCACGCTCCCTTGACTTCAGCCCATCCTCTCCCTCTCCACCTGCGTTCTCCGTGCCCTACTCTCACAACATTGCATACAGAGATACTGCAGGAACTTCACAATTTGGCCTAGATGCATACTTGTGTCGCACTACTCACAATGTTAGTCGCTCGATGTGGACTGAGCCACGAGGCTTGCAGGGGCTGTGTGCAGCATGCACGCACCGGTTCATGGCGCATTCAGCCGCAGTAGAAGTACCGTACTTGAGGTCAATTCACGGCGACTTCATACTGTTCTCATCGTGCAGCTAACGTTATAGAAAATTCCTCCATCGTATGACTAACATCAGGTATGAGTTCGTGGACCAGCGCTGCCGCGCCTTCTAACAAGCCAGGACCATCTGAGTTGCAGAAGCTATATGGATCCAATCTGCCTCCATCGTTACGGTGGGGTGCTGTTCGGCCATCAGGTGCTGTGCAATTGCAGGAGGGGATCCTAAAGGCAGAGACTCCCGCAAAGCGCCCTGTACCCAGACGCACAGCTACAACCGATGGCGATACCTCGAAGATCCGCGATACATCGAAGATCCGCGATACAGTCCCATCTCGCCGCAATCGATCAAGGCAGCCTTTTGAGAGGGAGAGACGGCCGTATGGTTGGAGTGCGCCGGGAAGAGAGCGACCGCGTCTGCTACTTGAGGCGCCAAAGGACGAGCCCAAGTCTGCATACTATCGTCGACGGGATCCTGACAACAAACCTTCGGGTCTTCTTACCTATGTTTCGCATGAGAAGTCTGAAGAGCAGCGAAGGATAGAGCTTGTCCTGGATGCATTTGGAAAGCCAACAAGACCTCGAAATGAGAAGGAGAAGGCAGCCGCGACGGCATTCCTCGATCGAACAAATGTTGGGAAGGCCCGTAAACTACATGTTACAGTCGGGCCTCCTAGGGATGCCACAGGTGTGCATGAGCCTTCGACGGTCGAGCTATCTGACAGGATCCTCAGGCGCGAACCTGTTCAAGAGGATGACAATGACACTGTCCCTGGGGATCCCGCGTTGGAGCGCCTACGAGATGATCAACGCACCCAGCCTGTTGTGTCCAGATCATCATCCAACCCCATAGAGATTGCTTCGACAGAGGAACCCAATGTGATACACGAACGCGCGAGACATGCGATGGTGGAAGACGCCGATGACGATACGGACGGGGCCGCTTCTTCCAGTAGTGCATCAGATCCAGAGGCTCCAGTCGAACAACATCGCAGCGACGAGGCGCTTGATCCCAGCGCTTCACCTTCAAGACGACAAAGCACCATGCAATGGGTCGCTGATGTTTCACAACATAGGCGCCAGCAGGCCGACCAAGCGACAGCCGAGCAATCGTTCCAAGCTGAAATGGCAAAGCGACTTCGTGCGTTAGGCTATTCTGAGAGAACAATCGAAATCATGGTCGATGAAGAGAAATCGAAAAAGTTCAGAGATGACATCGAGAAGCAAAGACAAGGCCGCCAAAGCCGTCCGCAGCCGACTGTCAGAGAGCCAGTATTTCCCAAGGTTCACAAGAATTTTATGGCAGTTGAGACCCTCAAATATTATGGTCTGCCCTGGGAATATGATCGCGTAAGGAACACGGCGTTGGATATAACACGATCGTTTAGCTAATGCGACCTTTGCAGTCGGATCCGAACTATATCATTATACTTCGTGACATGGACAAGCGGGAGACCGACATCTTGTTTGAACATACGTCGAGGCTTCGAGCTGGAACATTTCTCGTTGATACAAAGGATACCAAAGCTGATAAACAGAAAAAGTCAAGATATGACAGTCTTCAGCCCCAATATGCCATGTATCGCAGCCGCTCCGCTAAACCAGAGGACCAGGTCGGTATTATTGGAGTCGAGGGAGTCGATTCTTTTGAGGATACAAGCGCGGGTTCCCAGGCGGAGTCGGATTCAGACAGTGACTCGGCTTCGGATCCAAAAGCAGGATCTCTTGCACAGGAGACGAAGACAAAGTGGTACGAAGCCCGCGCTGATGAAGCCAATGATGGCCTGCAGAACTTCAGCGCAGATGGTCTCCCGCCACCGCAATCTCGTTTCTTGGCGCTTCTTTTTGACCAAAATGAGCTCAAGGGCCAGTCCATGGCGCCAGAGAAAGTAGAGAGAAGCGCACGTTCTGTATCAACTCACCAACCGCTTCGACGAGCTGTTCACGCAACGTACGGAGATGTACTCAAGGAATCTAGCTCTAGCCCACCGAAACTCGTCACAGTATCGAAAGCAAATCGCTGGTATGGAGAAGCGCTATTTTACGTTCAGTGAGTGTCTTTTTCCCTTGTTGGGATATCAATGAGCTAATACTCGCAGACACTTCCAGCAAGACATGTTGGACTTCGAAAAGTTCAAGGTAGACGTTCCGCAGGAGACATCTCCGAGTTAAGCTGACAACGTGTAGACATCGGTTCTTCAGATGCCGGAATTGCAAAAGGTACGCGGCGACATAGAAGGACATCTGAAAGAGGCGCAGCGGCTACATGAGAAGCTACCTCATGGCAGCAACTCAGCGCGGTACATGGAAGAATACTGCCATCGCACCAACACCAGTCATAGCAAACTCGACGTGCTCAGTGTTTGCGCCCCATTTCTCGAGCTGCAAAAGCACAACCATCAGACTGAGGCTTCGCTGAATTTGGGTCTCCTTCTTCGAAGACTTTTTGCGCAACTCCGCGATAGTGACGATGGTGTTTCTCGCACGTGGACACTTCCCGTCACAAGTCATCCAAAACGGACCCTATTCCAGTCACTAAATCCGAGGAACAATAGCCGAAGAGATCTCAGACAAGTCGTTTGTCACATGCTCGAACCGAAAGATAGACGGTATTTGCACTTGTCCCAAATTTGGTTTCTAATCATCAACGAAGGTATGGCAGTACTACTATTCTGTAGACGGATACTAAAGCCTCCGCAGATCTCATTGTTACCTGCTCGACCCTCACAGAAAGTGAGGTATACGGAGAGTTACTTCGCTTCCCCCCAAAAGCTCCGCCGCAGAAACCGGAGCCTCGAGCGTTGAACATTCATCTAGAGACTCCGGACGGGAGGGTCTGGCTGTTGGAGCATATGGATTGTGCATCCTATCTTGTAAGTGAGATGAGCGCTCTCAAGGCGGCGATGTGACTGCGAACAGAGCTGATCAAGATAGGATCTGGCGGCGCATTTCTCAGACATCAGCACAAGCTTCGCAGATGATTTTACAGTCTTTTTGGGCAAGAAGGAGGTCACTGTCGTAGAGTGGCCTCAAATCTTAGAGCAAGCGAGACGATCTACGATGCACCTGCGCCTGAAGAAGAGGTAACTCAAGCTGTCAAAGCCGAATGGTTACCCACCAACTGAGTGTGTTCACAGACGATCTGGAAGAGTTGATTCCGATGGCGAATCCCATGCACGCCAAGAAGACCCGATCACTACAGCAATGTACAAGAAGCTGGGCTCAAAGCTCTTGGCCTACCGCCGCGATATGGAGAGGCATAATGAAGAAAAGCAGGTTGTCGATGATCTCTATGATGACAACCTCGAGCCTTCCAGTCAAGCACATCAACGTGAGGGTGTTTCTGGCCATGGATATCAAAATTCGTCTGCTCACAATCATCGCGTGGACGACGGCACAGATGACAGCCACAGTGAAAGATCTGAACGCACAGCTGGTAGCGTGCAAAGTCTTGGGAGTAGCTTGTCGCTGACTTCCCTAGTCCTACCTAAGAGTCTTATCGATCCAGACGCGCTTCGCCTATATGGAGTGGACTTTGAGGAGAGAGACACCAATGTCGTTCTCCGGGGAAAAATTGACAAACACCAACTGCACGACATCTTCATGCAGAGCGCTGTTCTTAAGCCTAGAGAGCTCCGGGAAATTGCGCGCGAGCACCTCACTATGGATTTAGACGGGGCCATCAAACGTGACGGCCAAGGTCCCTCTCAAGATATGCCATCGTCTCACCACGAGGCTGTCTTCACCACAGCGGATCTGTTCGATGAGCAATTTCTTTACGAGCTTTGTGAAGGCACAGCCTCAGCATCTTACAATATGCAGCTGGATGAATGGTGCTGTCGAGTGAAAGCCAATCATCTGGTGCGATCCGACGACCAGCTCGACGAGAATGATGTTGTTGATACCTGTGAAGCGTTCGGATACCGATTCGAAGATATTCAAGGTCTGAGGAACTCCGGCCGGTCTCTCCGCGAAGACGCGCAATTGAGCCCCCTGGACGGATGGCTATATGCAGACCTCATGAATGGATTGCGGTGCCTTTTGAGGATCTACCAGGCCCAACCGGAAAAGGAGGAATTAGAAGAAGAGCGGAACAAGTTGTTGACTGCGATTCTCATACTCATCAAGACCTTTCACAATACCATGGACCCTGCGCCGGGCAAAATCACAATACTGGTCCTCAGGAAGCAGGCCGAGTCGTTGCGGCGGCTGTTCAACATCGCAAAAGAACTCGAACTTTACTCAGTTACCGACGGCATGATCCGCGATACTGGCCTCATGGAAGTCAAAGATTCTCAGAACACCTTGAAGCACGTCGTCATGTCTCTTCTCATGACAGCCCAAGCAACAACGGACCTCGTGGACCTCCTTCCCGCGGTGGAAGCTGAGGTCTCACGCCGAAAGACATCCCTAGCCAAAAATAAAATGGACGACAAGCAGACCTTCGAATATACGCATGTCATAACTTGCTGTAGTCAAATCACTGCTTTAATGACGAGCGGGCTTCAACATTCGCAAGGGTCCACAACTCATCAGAAAGAGAAAAAGGTGCTTCAGGCGAAGTTCAAAGAGGGTTTCGATCACCTAGAAAGGATGGGCTGGGAGCGAGTTGCTGCACATAACGTGCTTCAAAACGAGTTCCAATGGGCAAGAGTCAAGCATCATGCGGATTGCGCTTTCGCATCGCTACGCAAGGGTTTCAATGCAGTCCTGCGCGCTGACGATACCAAGAGAATCAAGTGGAAAGCGGCGGCTCTTCCGACTGATCTCATGGCCCTTGTGCTTTCGCAGATCCTGTGGAGACCAATTATTGGCGACCAGGACGCGCTGGACATGTATAACCAATATGTCACTGACCTTGTGAGTACTTTCCACGACGACGTTACAATGGCGAAAAAGATGATTGACACTCCCAGGAATCAAATATTCTGACCGGCGATCCGAGTCGAGAGCCTCTCGACCGCATTCGAAACCTTCGGCATGAGCTGAATGCATTCTCCCAGATCCAAAGGCAGCAAATTGACGTCTTGGACAAAATCGTTGCCACCTTGTCTCCAGTAGACCCAGTATCAGGACAGCCTATGAAGAGCTCGCCGCATGACCCACATCCGCGACAGGCGGTGTTGGAAGCGCTACCAGCGGGCGTTAGAGTTCAGAATAGCGTGGTTCAAGAATTGAGCGGTATGATGGATGGACTCCAAAATGAGGTATGCACAGCAATCGCTTGCTTGATGATTCCTCCATTATAGCTCTAATTATTGGTACAGGCCCGCGCACAAGTCTCCGGCGTCCAAGATTGGCGCGACAACGCCACAGTTGTCTTCACCACAATCACCATCATCTTTCTCCCCCTATCCTTCGTATCAAGCGTCTTTGGCATGAACACATCCGATGTTCGGAACCTGGAATTCAACCAATGGGTCTTCTGGGCTTCAGCGGCTCCCTTCACTTTACTGGTCATCTTGATTACGATATACTTCGTAGACGTCCCGCCACTGTGGAGATGGCTTGAGAGGAAAACCACCGCACAGATATCGAGCAAAGAAACCCCACGACAACCGACCTTCAACAATCGTACTAGATTCTTGGCGAGTGTTGCGAGGCAGAATCAGGAGATGGCGTTTCAGGCTTACGTTGCTGCTGGAGAGGGGGTGGATACGAAGGATGATGATTCTGGGTCGACTACGTCTGGGGAAGATGTATGAGAGACACTAGTCTGAACACATCCACTGCGAAGTAGGTGTCTCTTTGAAGGAACAAGAGAATTGGTAGGTCATGTATAGGATGCGCCATTTGAAGTCATGCTCACTCGACATGAATGTGGCAGTGGTATGACTCTCGAATCTCGGCTTCATTCTTCACGCTCCACCAAATCTACGGAGACAAGCATCGACAAAAGGCTACCGCCAAGGACAATTGGACTGCCCCGATCTCATCGACGATACCACGAACCATCTCCTTCGATCCCGGGACCCGTCGCGCCTTGAGTTGGACAAAGAGACACTCTACTACGAAAACCGTCTGCTCAAGCACGAGACCAGTAGAAAGGAGCGCGAGGTAGCGACGCATTGGTCGAGAGCTATGGCCGCCGTTCTAGTAGCGATGACTTCGAACTCACCTCAGACAGCCAAAAAGATTGCCGATACAGCTCTCACGGCCCTTGAAGTACAAAGCTACAGCGACGATGTCGCGCATATGCACAGACCCGCAGAAGCGATGAAAGGCAGAACCCACGCACGAGCAGCTAGTAGATCTCTTCAGCAGTCCGACTCCAGAACGTCGTGATCTTCACGAGCTTGCCTTCTGCCCTCTTGCAATGTCAGCGGTAGATCAGCAGGCAAAGCAATAGAGGAAAAACGAGGATAAAGCCACTCTCCAAGCATGGCAGTCACCCGCATGTTCGATCCAATCGCTCAATAACCATGGCAACAAGCGCACTTTTGGTGACATGGAGCCCGCAGCTCCCAAGGTCCTATACGGTCCTCGAGACCCTAAAGGAATCTCCCAGAGGACACGAGATCGAATCCTGGAGGCCCTAGAATGCCGCGAAGCTTGGGCCGACGCTATGAAGCAGCTGCCGAGTTCAGAGCACTCCAAGCGGCAGCACGTGCAGGGGATGATTGATCAAATCGAGAACTGGCGTCTCTAAGCGAAGGACATCGAAAGCAATATCGCAATTGGACGTGCGCAATTCCATCAACTTCTGCCAACAGACGATGCGAGCAAAATCCTGAAGCGCAAAATCGTCTTTTCTAATGATGATTCGCGCTACCTTGCGCTGATTGAGGCTTCCGAAAAGATCGAGACGCCGAAAAACATTGTTTTCTCACCACAGGACGCGGAAGATGGGAGGAAGCCTACTGCGAAGGCAGCAGAAGCAATATCCGCCCTCACCAGCACTTCACACATCGCGAAGGTCAACCAGGCGCGGGCCGCCGTGCGGTCGGCTTGGCCAGCTATGCCGAAAGAGAGACGAAAGCAGTATGTGAGCAGAGAAGTATATCCAAGAAAACTTCGTCTTCCGGGCAGCTTCCGGAATCGAGTACAACAAAGCCGGCAGACCACTGACCTCTGCAAAGTGGCAGGGCCCTCTCGCTGAACAGACGCAGAAAGTTACCAGCACACTAGAGAAGAGTCTTTTGTGCCATGTTGCTCATTACGCCAGACCCGCAGAACTATACATTCATCTTCGTCAAAACCATCAAGCCGGAGCAAACGCAGGCGGCCTCAACAGGAAGTTCTCGAATGTATGCACCAAAACTTCCGTGTTCAGTCTCGGATGGCCAATGTCGACAGAGGACTACTTTCGACGTGCCCAGCTTTTCAGCACGGGTGGCATTGTCACAGTCGTTCAAGACGCCATGCAGACCACCATTCCTCCGCCAACACTCGGCAAGAAGCGTCCAAGCGCAGTACAAATGACTGAGCTTGAGATCGACGTACGACTCCACGTTGTGCGATCGCTGTGGCTCGACCAAGACTGGCTCAACATCACTCTTCGTCCCTTCTGTCGAGAGCTCTTTGCACAATGCAAGCCAGAGGATCTTCCAGCAATGTTCGACTCTTTCGAGTTGAAGACAGCTTGCTGGCTGTCCGAAGCATGGCGATCGTGCAAGAAAGACGAATATCCAGGAGATGCCACCGCCGTGAGGAAGACTTTCTCCTACCGGCCAAAGGGATGGCCGTTGTGTGTGCATATGAGCGTGAATCTGGCGTCCTGGAGCCAACTCGCAGCTGGTCTCGTGGCGCTCAATCAGTGGATGATCTTGGTCCTCGGAGTCACCGAAACCAGCCACATTTGTCCTTGGACAACTTGCATCGTGCCAGGGCATTCCGTTCTAGAGAGACATGAAGCCAACATTAACCGTCAAGCACACTTCAAAGAGCGAAGAGACACGGAGCGTAACAAAGCCGCACTCGCCATCCAATGCGGCCTGCCGCGCTGCTTTGAAGTCGATCACTAACAGCCAGATGCTAGGACTGCCGAAGAAAGTGGTTCGCGTCACCATAGACAAACAAGGCCACGGCATTCGCAATGGCCACAACGGCGCCGTGCCTTGCGCCTGGGACGGATGCAAGTTTCGGGTAAGGGATGAGCTACGCCTCCATTGGCTTCGCAAGCACTCGGCCTATGCGCAAATCAAAGATGGCCACAAGGAGGCTGGAGGGCCTTTATCCACCACTTCCCTTTGCCCTCCCAATCTAACCACTGCCGAGCGACCTTTCATCCTCATCATCACCTACCAAGCCAGCAGCGACGGACAAGAAAACCTTACAAGATGCCTCCACCTCCCACACCACGAAAGGCGCAGGACAAAATCAACCCTCTCAATCCCGTCCTGGACACTGCTGTTAGCGAGCTATTCGAGCTCCGCGAGCGTGTCGAGCAGGCCGAAGCGGCCAAACGCAGAGCAGAGGAGCACTCCTTGCTGTTTGGTCTTGCACTCCAGATGTCAGTGGCTGCCAACCAGATGCTCTACAATCCGGACGCAGAGCGGCCGTGGGAGAGATATTATGCCGCGGGTAAGATATTTCAACATTTGCTGCTGCATGGAAACTTGATTGACAATGCCACAGATCTTTCAGAAAAGGCGGAGGAGATAGCCAAGAACAAGATGACGCCAAAGGAGCAGTCCACCATGCAGAGCGGCATCGCTGCCTTCCAGGGCCTGACCCAGGAGCAGGGCCAGGCGTTTCGCCAGGTCGACTTTGAGAAGGTCGCCAGAGACAAGTGCCAGGAGAAGAATGCTTCCACCACCGGCGACGCTTCTGCCACTGGTGCCCGCGGAGGCGGCGCAGAGGTCGTCACGAATGACAGCAATGCCATGGATTTCGACTAGTCGCTGTACCGCCACGATGCTGGAGTGCTCGCATATGAGCTGCAATCCCAATCACAGCAATGCGCGCGCTTGCATGTGATCGACACTTCTGAAAGTGAGCCCTTGATAGAGGCAAAAGCAACGTTTCAGACACTCAATTCCCTTCACTCGTGCCTATTTCACGTGAGCATTGCCGTTTGTTTCAGCCGCTGATCGTTCTTCAGTCCATTTCTTCGATCAAATTTTCTTCTTTTCCACATCCACCCTTCTTGTGACCATACAGCGACAATCTTTTACGAACATCAAAACAACTCCACAACATCCGAGCGTTAGCCATTGAACCAAACCATACTCCATCAATCAAAATCCGCGGACCCGATCGCTCACCATGGCCGCGCCGCATCTCAATTACCTGATCAAACACTTCACCGAGGTCTTCATCAAGGTGGAGCAGTCTGAGAAGAATCCGCTGCCCGCGATTGCCAGAGTCAACAATAAATTTGTCACGAACAATTGGCCAAGCGCGTCGCAGGCTGTGGCAGCTGCGGATCGCATGGTTATTGGTTTAAGCGGGTTCATTGGAAAGGGATTAAAGTTGAACAGGAGCGATTTCTATGCACTTCGAATGTGTTGTGTATCAGTAGCCACGAAGAAGCTTCAGACAGCGTGATGACTTTATTATCCATGTAATAGAGACCTCCATGAGCTCATTTTTCTCTCTCTTAGGTCTTGCGAATGCATTGACGCTCGGCAGTTCCATTTAGATCATTCCCTTCATGTTTTTTCAACAACGAGTCGACAGCTTGTGGGACCACCTCCCATCTGTCATCCATCAAGACATTGTAGCTTCCGAAACTTCGCTTTGACCTGCGAGCAACATCTATCGTCCTTCCCTGCGTCCCAAGACGTTCACTTTCCCTGCTCTGCCATTCCGCTCCTTGGACACTCTGAATCACTCGTGGAAAGTCAACTCTGAATCCCCAACGCTGCTCGAATCTGCTTATATCTATGGCGAAGAGCGATTTCGTCTTGATCGGTCGGATTTCGCTGGCAAGACTACGGATGCGGTACTCGTTGCCTAGTATAACATCTGCGGAACTTGGTCCCAAGAGTACTTATAAACCTTCTCAGTTTCTTTTATGCCGCCAACTTGGTATTTTAAACCCCTTCCGCTGCGGAGACTCTCAATTCCAGTCATCAGATTGATATCATGTGTGTCCACCACAATCACATTTTTGCATAAAATCGAAACTTCTGAATATAATCCCAACGATAAACGCAATCGCAACGTTTCAGACGCTCAACCTTCCATCACTCCCGCCAATTACACATGTATCCTACCATTTCTACTAGTCGCTAAGAACCGTATCTCAGTTCATTTGCTCCACGCACGCAGGTCGTCGATTTGGTGACGACTGTGTCCATTCTCGAAGTGATGCAGCTAAGCGAAGATTGCGAGTGCGCGGGCATGTCGTCAAATAGGTGAGATAGGCGTAGAAAGCGGTTTGGGTTGGAGCGATAATAGTTTCAAATTACAGGGGTTCGACTCGAAGTCGTGATGGATGGTAGGTAGTTGAAGTGGTAGTGGGAAATCTCTGCTCTGAAGCTCGGCTGCGCTCGTGTCTTTGGCGATGCTCAGGCAGCTAGGCATCGAATCGAGTAGGAACATACCAGGGACGTGTTGATGTAAAGAGTGAACCCATTTCGTCTCCCTAAAATATGCGTTTGTTGCATATACATGCTGCGCGTATAAGAGAAGACAAAGAAAACCCCCCGACAACGCAGTCTAATAATACAAGCAAGAAAAAAGCGCCGTAAACCCCCCAGCCTCAAGTCTTCTTTTTTCGTCCACCACCTCCCAGACCAGGCAACCCTCCTCCAGAGCCTCCTCCCAAGCTACTTAAGCCTGGAATCCCCCCACCGCTCCCCAGTCCCGGCAACCCTCCCCCGCCAAACAATCCTCCCCCTTGTCCACCACTTCCACTTCCACTTCCACTTCCCTGCTGGGTACTGCTGCTATCCCCACCAGACCCCGAATCACCATTATCATCATCCCCACCTCCCTCTCCCTCAGCCTGCTGAACAACAAACCTCGCCGCCTTATCCGCATTCTGACTATAAGTCAAATGCCCCGCCCCACCGCCTCCTCCCAGAGGATTGCAGACGCTATCGCCCGGGTTGCAGTTGCGTTGGATTTTGGAGTTGGGGATGTTGCCGATGGAGGCGGTGTTGTAGGGGTCGCCGAAGGTCTGCGAAGTGACGTTAGCAGGCGAAAGGTGAAAAGAGGAAGCAAGGCGGGGATGGGGGGAAGACATACAACGACGGCGACGACAGCGTCAGTTTGATCTTCGTTGAAGCGTCCTGCGGCGGTGTGCAGGACCATACAGCCTTGACTATAACAGCCCAGGACGATTTTCGTTTTGCTGCATGATTCTTGGGCTTTTTGGACCCATTGGAGGAGATTCTGTACGCCTTGGGGATCGCCGCCCGTGGCGATGCCGGCGGCGCTGGCGGAGTAGTCGACCTAAAACAGGAATGAGTTAACGAGTGTCTTCTATTGTAAGTAGGTAGGGAAGAGTGCGATAACTTACCCCCTGAACAGCAACACCCCCATCCCCGGCTTGCTGCTTAACAGCCTGGGCGAACTCTGAACCCGTCAAGCCGACGTTTCCTGGCTCGCCGGTGCCGCGGGTGAAGATGATTGTGATTTCTTCGCATTTGCCGTCTTGGAGGTCGTTGGACGTGCTGCCGCCTAGACCTCCGAAGCCTCCTCCGCCACCACCGAGGCCAGGAATACCACCGCCCAGACCTCCTAGGCCACCGCCGCCGCTGCCGCTATCGGAGCTGCTGTCGCTGCTATCACCCCCTCCGGATCCTCCTCCTCCTAAGGCTGAGAGTGGGTTGCTACCCCCGCCAAGACCGCCGAGGGGAGAGGATTGGTCTGAGCTTTGGGTGCTGCGAGAACTGTTTTCCTTGTCATCATTGTCATCTTCGTCGTTGTTGTTGCTACTGGTAGACTTGGAGTCGGAATCTTCGTCCGATTTGTCCTTGTCCTTTTCATCGTTGTTGTTGTTCGAAGACGAGCTTGACTTCTGATTCCCGCCACCTCCGCCACCCAGGACACTAGAAAGACCTCCTCCGCTTCCAGATCCTAGACCAGGCAGGCCACCACCACTTCCTCCTCCGAGAAGCGATGAGCCTCCTCCTCCCGATCCGCCTCCGATACCAGGGATTCCACCGCCAGAACCACCCAGGCTGGAGAGAGGGTTGCCACTTCCACCCCCAGAGCCGCCCAGGCTGGAGAGAGGGTTGTTGGTGCCACCGCCTCCTATACCGGGAATGCCGCCACCACCCCCAGTGAAGCTTGATAGAGGATTGCTACCTCCGCCGAGACCCCCGCCCCCGAGGCCTGGGATCTGAGGGACGGGAAAGGCCAAAGAAGGACCAAGCAAGAGGAGGGAGGAGAGAGCGACGTCTTGGCGAGAAGGCATGTTGGATGCTTGGTCGAAATGAAGAAATGAGTGTGATTGTTGACGAAGTAGTAAGGAACGATGGAGACTTGCTGTTGTGGTTGTTCTCGCTCGACACTCGTCCTCCTTCAAACCGCTTTGGACGTTAACGATTAAAGCATATATACCTCCCGCCACGTGCCTGTCTTCTGCACGTTACATGTCAACTTACTCATTCATCCATCCTTCGTTTGAAAATTGCCTCGGTAGATTTGGTGTGATGGCGCAAAGTCCGGGATGTCTGTCGGTCAAGCTTGACTCACCGAGTACGATGTTCAACAGTCCTGGTGGGATAAAGCTGTCACTTGATGTGTGTGAAACTCATGCGCAATCACAAAGTGGGTCGCCGTCTTCCAAGCGGTCAGTTGCATGTCGTAATTTGTACGGGTGCGCAAGTATAAGTGGCGGTATGCTGCCAAGCCATGTGGTTGATGCCTCGAAAGTCTTCCTGATGGACAAGGGGCGCATGTCCAACGACGCAGTTCCCCTCATGGCACAGCGTCGGTAGACGGCGAGGTAGAGGGTGATGGGGACGATGATCTGCGTCAAAGGTAGCATATTCACAAACGACTAATTCGTGTCTCCAATGAGAGTCGAGGCTAGCAAATGGATTACTGATTGGGGACTAGCACAATTGCTTCCAGCCTCGTGTTTCGCGGCTTCGGGGTGGGGATGGATGTTTTAGTGGTCACTTGATATGACGCCTCTCCTCATAGCCTTCGGTGATTGTATGCGCCTGAATATGTGAAGAGGCTGCGTTGAAACGTAGATTCAATCGGGTGGCGAATTGGAGAGGACTCTGAGAGGTGAAGAGACGACATCTTGAGTCATTCGGATCGAGGATTGGAAGAGGTAGTGCGTACACTTTGTCTCCAATGTCGCATGAGCTGGAGAGGACCCTTTCATGGGCGGGATTCCATTAGATGAGCGGGCGAGGCAGGTTGGAGTGGGAGATGTGTCGTCGAGGACTTCGTTTACTCGGGGAACATAGCGTAGTGAGAAGTTGTGCTTGGATGTTGAGTGTCGACATGTTTCTCGGTGCCCGCGGGCTCCGATGTTCGACGAGACATGTCGTGCGACGAGCACCTTCGTATGGTCGTCTGACAGCAGTCTAGAGCTGGTGAGCTGTGGTGGCGCACTTCAAATGTCGTTCGTTGCAAGGTTACACCTTGGCACTGTCTCAAGCAGGAAATCGCATTGTGATGGTGAAGACTCCTCGGCAGATCGGCTCTCTTTTGAGGCTCCGCGCCGCATGGTCTGGATGTCACCTGGATGGTATCAGGCTGTTGGCCGTACGTGCGGTGTGCTCAATGTCCGGACTTGGTGGCCATGATGCTTGCTGTGATGCTTGCTGTGATGCTTGTTGTGATGCACTCTGTGGCTTCCACTGCTTCAGGTCCGGGCAGCTTCCTCTTGCGATTGAGTTGCCGATGAGCGTCGGTATGCCGATGTCCTTCTGATGAGGCTCAAACGCTCTGATCTCCTGGAAGGATGATGTCGACGTCGATGTCGTGGGGATGGCCACGTCGGACAAGGTCACGTTCTTGATGACTGGTGTCCGATGTCTCCTGCCTTGGCATGCATCCAATGGGAGACGACGTGGACGTCCCGGTTGCTGCCGTCTTCACTTCGCGGATACATGCTTTGATCCCCTTTGACGCGTTCGTTGGTGACCAACTCTTCCGCAGACAAGACATCAGCAACCATCACAAACACCTCCATGCGCCTGAATCAATATCATCAATGTCTCCAGCATGGCGATGAGTTCGATGCTTCACTTTGAGGACGACCAACTGAAGAAGCCGGTACGTCCCTTCCTCGTGTGCCGCTGCTCCGTCATCCGATTGGCTGTGGGAAATCTGCGGACTGGCGCGACTCCCGAGAAACACAAACGCAACAGAGCTACCTGCTAACAACATCTTCCCTAACAACCTTCTCCCCCAAACAACTTCACACATTCCACTAACAACGGTTCGCCTTCCATCTCAAACGCTCCCTGCGCATCTCGCGACCGGTCTCGTACGTTGCGACGTCCCTATACTGACCCTTGTCGAAGCTCTCCAATCCACTTCGAAACACTGCAAACATGAGCTCCATCTTCGAAAAGGCCGAGGCCAAGGTCGAGCAGAAGGTCGCGCCTCTCCTGCCCATCCCGGCATGGGGTGACCTCCAGAAGGCCAGCAACGACGTATGCTACCTTCCCCAAGCCTTGTCTACAAAGCTGTTTCAACGAATGCGCTAACCAAATAACAGCTCATCAACAAGGACTTCTACCACACCAGCCAGGGTTCGTACAGCTGACAGAGCTTCAAGCCATCGATCGCCTGTTCTTCCCACGAGTATGATATGCGAAAGAGAAGAGATGGCTAAAAGAGGCGGTTGGCGTCGAACAGGACAGCTTCATATGATCAAGAAAGGCCGACCAGTGACTTGCGATGGCACAGCACTAAGTCGGCACGGCGGACAACTTTCGCACTTCATCACACGAGGGAGAACAGCAGCGATCTTCAATGCTTGCACGCCGAACCCTGTTCAAAGGACGGACCTTGCTGACCAGATCTCCCAGCTACCCTCGATGTCAAGCTCAAGGCTCCCAACGGCACCAACGTGACCGTCAAGGGCAAGCAGGGCTTCGACGGCGTCACCAGCGGCTCTGTTAGTATCCCTTTGTACAATAGAGCGCTACCTGGTGGACATCTACTAACATCTCCACAGATTGAGGGCAAGCACACCATCAAGCCTCAGGGTACGCAAACACCACCATCTTCTTCCTCCGAACCCACCCCTTCAAAGCCCAGGAAAAAGAGCCCCAAAACGCAAAAGAAGCATGATGAGTTCATACGCTCGGTGAGGTTCTTCACGAAGTTACCTCTACCGTTGCGACAGGATGTCTACTTCTTTGCGATGGGTACTCCCAGCGGGCAAGGCACGGATGGAGCATTTGGGCTGACATTACGATATGGTAAAGGCGTCACCGTCACCCAGGCATGGACCACCGCTTCTCTGCTCGACAGCAAGGTCGAGCTCGCCGATGTCGTCGCCCCAGGCGTCAAGGTCGACCTCCAGAACCTTTGGAACCCAGCCAAGGAGGGCTCCGCCGCACAGAAGATCAACCTCGCGTTCAAGAACCCCAACGTCCACTCCCGCGCTTTCATCAACTACGGCACAGCCAAGGGCAACATCGATGCAACCGTCGACATCACTGCTGGCCACGAGGGCTTCCTCGTCGGTGGTGAGGCTGGTTACGATGTCCAAAAGGCTGCTGTCACCCGCTACAGCCTTGGTTTCGGATACCAGACCCCAAGCTACGTCGCCAGCATCATCGGCACCCAAAACCTGACCCTCATTGCCGCCAGCTACTACCAGAAGGTCAACTCTGCCGTCGAGGTTGGTGCGAAGGCCGGCTACGACGTTCAGTCCCAGAAGGCCAGCGGTCTCGAGCTCGCCTCCAAGTACAAGCTTGACCCGGTCTCCTTTGCCAAGGTCAGAATGCACATCCAACCTTAACTTCCTTCTCAAGCTGACTTCTTCGCCAGGCCAAGATCAACGACCGTGGTATCGCCGCTCTTGCCTACAGCACCAAGCTCAACCCAGGCACCACCCTCGGGCTCGGCCTTTCGCTCGACACCAACAAGCTCAACGAGGCTGGCCACAAGATCGGCACCTCGCTCACCTTCGAGGGTTAAATGTAGCATGCATGTATGACTGAGAAAGAGATAGAGCAGCGAAGCAGGACAATGAAATGCGGATTCGGAGCGATGCTGGAGGTCGAGCGTGTATCACCACTCACTGGTTTCGGCCGACAACTCCAACCTAGCTTAGCTCTTGCAATACCCGGCTAGGCGAGTTGGGATTCTGTATAAATCTACTGATGTTGTTGTTCGCGAGGACAGGTATGCCATTTCACTTTCCATACTGTGCTGATGTGGCTTCAGATCTGTTCATGTTGTGCGATAGCATGTGGTGGATGATGCAAGCTGTAGACAAAGATTGCATTGCTCGGGGTGTGTTGCACCGGGGTCGTGGAGAATTGCAAGGATGCCGATATCCGTGACAAGCCTTCCATTTCCGCTCCCGCTGCCGGATCCCACTTCGGTTCATCGTCCGGTCTTGAACCTCGACTCGTGGTCTTTTCTATCACGAACATCGTTTCGAACAGAGCGGGCACTCAATTCTTATTAACATAATGTCGGCGACGGAAGTATCAATCGGGTATGATCTTGGCATTTGTGTGTTTCCAAGCGCACGCCAGCGCACGCGAGAGTAACCACACTTTTGTAACGAAGAACTTTGGGGGTGCGAAGATCGACAGGTACGGATACTGATTTGGGAAGGAGCATGTGGGCGGTTTTTGCCGTGTATGCAATGCAGCGTGCGGCGGCGAATGGGTGAAGGATGCATCGTGTGAATGAGGGGTCGCTGCGGCCTGTGTAATTGAGAGGGGGTGATGTCGTAAGTACTAAGAAGGTAAGTACGTATGTTTGCCTTAGATCTGCCGTGTCCTAATCGCCTACCAAATCGACGGTTGGATTGGCGTTTCCTTGGAGGGACTTGGTATTGAGATCTGAACGCGAAGAGTCGGGAAGTGGATGATTTTGGAGATGAGTTTGGGAAGGCGAAGTTGAGAACTTCACTTCGTCAACTTCGACTCACGACCGTTGGAGCTGGTGTGTCGGCGCCGTTGGACTGCTGCATCAATACCGCCACATTTCGAACTTCGACCACCTTGACTAAAAAAGCAAAAAGCAACGAATCCCTCGAATACACCGCCACCGCATGCCAAAGCCATACAAGATGCGCACCCTCTTCGCGTTGGCGACTACCTTCGCCACGACCCTCGCCGTCTCGCCAACTGTAGAACTTGACTATGCCACCTACAAAGGTACGGCCCTGGAAAACGGCATCACTCAATGGCTTGGCCTCCGCTTCGCAGCGCCTCCAGTTGGAGAACTTAGATTTTCGGCACCGCAGGACCCAGAGAAAGAAGACGATGTGATTGATGCTGATGAGCACGGGAAGCTCTGCCTGAGCACAGGAACTGATCCACCGGACGATGACCATGACGAGGACTGTCTCTTCTTGGATATTTACGCGCCGAGCAATGCTACGACATCAGATCCGCTGCCAGTCTACTTCTTCATCCAAGGTGGAGGGTTTAATGGTTTGAGTAATGCGAACTATAATGGATCTGGACTCATCGAAGCTAGCCAGCGCAACATGATTGTCGTGGGTATCAATTACCGCGTCGGACTGTACGGTTTCCTCGCATCAGAGGAAGTGAAAGCTGGAGGGGATATCAACACCGGCCTCCTAGATCAACGAAAAGCCCTCCATTGGATCCAAAAACACATCTCCCAATTCGGCGGAAACCCCTCCCACGTCGTCCTCGCCGGCGATTCCGCCGGCGCGCAAAGCGTAACCTTACACGTAACCGCTTACTCCGGACGAAACGACAACCTCTTCCACGCTACAGCCGCAGAATCCCAATCCTTCTCCGCCCTCCGAACCATCCCAGAATCCCAATTCACCTACGAAAACCTCGTCATCCGAACCGGATGCGTCGGTCCCAAAAATTCGACATTGGCGTGTTTGAGGAATAAGACCGCGGAAGAATTGCAAGAAGTGAATATCAACACCCCTTTCCCCGGAGCGCAGGCTGCGCCACTGTATATGTACGGTCCTGTGCTGGATGGAGAGTTCGTGAGCGATTATACGTTGCGGGCGTATACTGAAGGCAAATTTGTCCGCGTTCCAGCCATCTATGGAGACGACACCAATGAAGGCACGACCTTCACGCCGAGGAATACGTCTTCTTATGCGGAAGCGGATACTTTTCTCAGGAATCAGTTCCCTGCTCTCACGTCCGCTCAATTGGCACGCATCAATGACTTGTATCCTGTGGAAGAAACGCCGTCCTTCCCCGACAGCGGAAGATTCTGGCGCCAAGTCAGTGATGCCTACGGCGAGTTGAGATATATCTGTCCGGGGATTTTTGTCAGTCAGAAGTTGGCGGAGTATGGTGTGCCGTCTTGGAATTATCATTGGAATGTGATTGATCCTGAGGATGAGGAGGAAGGGTTGGGGGTTACGCATACGGTGGAGATACATGCGATTTGGGGGGCGGAGAATACGCAGGGGGGAGCTCCGGAGAGTTATTATGCGAATGGGACGAATGGGGCGATTGTGCCTGTGACGCAGGGGTATTGGACGAGTTTTGTGAGGGGGTTTGATCCGAATAGATATCGAGTTCCCGGATCACCAACTTGGGAGGAGTGGACTGGATCAGCGGCGCCAGGGTACGGGAACGATACGGCTGGAGGGTATCAGAGATTGATGTTCAGGACGAATGAGACGAAGATGGAAACAGTTCCGCAGGATCAGAAGAGCCGGTGTGAGTATCTACTCAGCATTGGCGTTGATATCAAGCAATAGCCAGAAGGACCGTTGGCCAGCTGCTATAGAGATCTGGGAAGCTGACCACGTAGACGATGACCAAACGTTGCTTGCACACCTATTCACAAAGACCTTCGCTTCCATTCCAATCACTGAGCAGCAAGTCTTTGGCCTTGAGTTGCTCCAATCCCTCGCGGCAGTGCATCATCGATGAGCCTGATATGCCTTCGCTAACGAACGTGAGCCACTGAAATGAGTCTTTCATCCTGTAATGAGACCGAAGCATCATGCGCAAATTTGGAAACCCATTCCAAAATTGCCCTCTGTCCAAATCGCCAAGGTGGGCTTTCCATAGCCCGAAAAGAGAAGGGATATCAATGAGTGACGATGATGATGACGAGAACCCCCACACACAACCAAGCAGCATTATGACCGACTCGTTCACTCCATTCGATAACGCGCCGTAACGCTCCCTCATTGCCCCAAAACCTGCAAACGCCTCAGTCAGCCCCAAATCCTTTCCCAATCTGAGTCCAACTCACACACCAGCTTAATTGCCCATCTCCTCCCCCAACTTCAAAAACACAGCCTCATGCACAGCATGCGACCGACGGACAATAGTCTTCCAGGTCTTGCAGACACGCTGAGCTCGGACGATGTCACGTATTGGGAGGTGAGTGAGGATCTGCTCGGTGGTTGCCATGTCGAAGGGACCGTCCTCAGAAGGTGGTGGTGGGTTGGCCTGAGAGGTTTGGTTGTTGTTGGAGGAGGCTGTGTTGCTGCTGGTGTTTAGATTTCCGGAGCTCATAATGGCGGCGAGACGAGCTGAGTCGTATGGAAGGGTTGGGGAAAGATGATGGCGTGGAGATGTGAGGTGAGTGTTGATGTTGACGACAGAAGACGGGCTGAGAGAGGAGAAGGGAATTCGTTCCTTTTGGAGATGATGCTGTCGTTTGTAGAGCTTGGGCCTGTTCACGGGAACTCGCAGCTCAACGTGCTCACTATGGGACACACCACGCTACCTCATTTCCATATCCATCGTGTCTGTACCCATACCGCCTCAAATGCCAAGCGGTGACCCAGTCGACATCTCAGTCACTCGTGCCGCCTGTACGTATCAACTCCAGCATCTCCCATCCCGTAGTCTCAACCGATACTCGCTGAATCTGCTCACTAGCAAAGAACTCCTCAAGTTCCAGATGTTTCCTCGCCATTTCCACCATCGCACCCAACGTAACGCTTTCCCCCTCTCTCGCAGTACATTTCCACGCGGTACGATCGTCACAGAATCCTCCCCATGCTCGAGAAGGCGGCTGAAGCGGTGACATCACTCTCCAACTCGCATTGGGATGATTGAACGGACGTCGACTTGTCTTCGAGGAAGACCGTGTTGAAGCCGTGTTTATGAGCCCAAGAAAATTGTCTCGCCGGAAGGTAAAGACGTGGCCCGTTCTTCCGCTGCTTATAGGCTGTGTATCGTGGATTAGGTGCGCGATCCAGTTCCCGTGGGCGAAAGTGCGGACGTAGCGATTCATGAAAGGGTTGAAAACCGGGCTGTGAGCGATTTCTTCAGTGCTTGCGGTGGCGTTGGATCTGATCCAGAATTGACGGTTGTTTTCTTCGTCACGTTTCAGCTTGACGAGGACCGTTGGATGAGTTGAGTTCGATTCGTCCGGACTTCGCTTTAGAGCAGGTAAGAAGAGCGCTTGGCGAATGGCAGGCGAGTTGCCAATGGTGGTGGCCCAGTATTTGCAGACACGCTGTGCTTGTAGGAGGTCGCGAAGTGGCAGATGCAGGAGAAGATGTTCGATGAGCTCCGGACTCAGCAAATCAACATGGCATTGGGGGCTGTTGTCAGGCTGAGATGATTCGTCGTCGCCGTCGTAAGTGGTATCGCTCATGTCGCTGTCATCCGCCATAACTGCCGGTCGCTGGTGAACCAAAGCTGTCGAATATGCCAGATGGCCAGAAGGAGAAGATGGAGAAGGAGCAAATTGATGCTAGAGGCGGTCAGGATCGTACGCGACCCCTGTTTCGAACCGCGACAGGTCGTTTGCAAAGCTCCAGCCGCCTCGCGGAATGCTGCAGCTCAGTTCGCGGAACATGACCAAAGCTTGAAACCGGAGTCATCGAAATCCTATGCTGCCTCAGTGTCTGTACCCGAGCTCTCTTGCTGACGTGCCAAAAGAGAGAACCGATGTGGAGCGGTAAGCGGACGTGAGTACAGCTCTTGCTTCAAGATTCGTCCAGACGCGCCCGCGGTTTGGTACCAGGCCATAGGCTTTGTAATTGTAGTACCAGAGAGCTGCAATAAGCCGAAGCCGTATGCGCTAGGATGCAGGGATCCGCGCGTGGGAGCCGGTTCTTTGTGGAGCCCTCAGTTTTTGATGTCCAGTCTGCGGATGCGATCATAGGCGCCGTTTCGCAAAGCGGCTGTGCTGGAGACAGCAGTCTCAATGTTTGGCCTGAGGGAAATGTGAGCAGCTTCGCAGTGACCTGCAATTTCATGTGGGCGCTATTGTACGTCACACCTTCCTGAGGCAATCCAGCCATTTCCGTCATGAAGGCCGCGTCCGAGCCATCTCGTAGTCATGTCAATATCCACCAACGCCTCGCTAAACCCATCAAATCATTTCCCAGCCCCATCGTCTCGCCGATGCATCCCAATGGTTCCCACGCCTCAGCCCTGTGCCATTCTACGACCCAGAAGCCTCGGCCTGTCTAACCCTCAGTTCCTGCTCCTCCTTCTCGGCAATCTTTCTCATATCCAGCAGTGTATGCACCTTACTCATGATCCCCTCAAACATCTCAATCACCGGCGGAGTCGGAATCACAACCATCTCTGGGACCCCAATTTGAGTCAAGATAGCCGCAATCTTCTCAGTTTGAATGGTGCTCTTCGCGATGCGTGGTTTAGAGAGTTTGTCGGAGGCGAAGGTGACGCCGGAGGAGAGTTTGGTGGTGGCATCGGCCTGAACAACGCCGAAGCGGGCCATGTCGGCTTTGGACAGATCGACAGGGAGGGCAGATTGTGGGGTTGCTGAGGGGAGGGAGTCGCGGGTTGGACGGCGGGATTGCATGTTGGGTGCTTCTGAAATGCTGGCTATGGAGTCGCGGGGTCGGTGGGAGGAGGTCGCGGAGGGAGGTGCGATGCCTGGTGCGCCGATTCCGTCGTATGCCGCGTTGCCTAGAAGACAGTGAGTGATGTGAAGCAAAATGAGGATGGGTGATGTTACCTGTTGGACGTAATCGCGGATTCTTCTTCATCCTGTCTTGGGCGAGAAGCTGTTGCCATAGTGCAGTCAAAGCCTGTGAAGTGGTGTACTGAGGAGCACTGGAGTTCGCGTGAGGATAGTCCAGCCTCTTCCTCAGCTCCTCTCGCTGGTTGTCCAGTGTGGCCTGATTCAACATAATGCGCTGCAGCTCCCCCAGCAGCACTGTCTCCTCGTCGACCTCATTTGCTTTCCGGTATAAGTGTCCCTCGGCCAGCTTCTTGCGGGACATCTCCTTCGCAGGGTCGAAGTTCTTGAGCATCTCGTACAAGTCGTAGTCTGCCGTACCCATGTTAGAGATCGGCGTCTCCTTGGCCAAGAGCTCTTTCCGAATATCATAGAAGCGCTTCTTCAGCTCCTCCATACTGCGCTCTTTGCCCTCGAACTCGTAGTGGTCCCATATCACTGGCCATTTCCCGTTGCAGTCGCGGTATAGCTCTACCAAATAGTCTGTCTCTTCTCTGCTGAAGTCTGAGTCCAGCTTGGAGAGTGTCGAGTCGTAGGTCTCATCGTCGTAGACCGGTACATCGGGCTGAACGTTGTATTTCTCGAAGTCGCGCGCTGTCGCGGTTGAATCGTCGGCTGCGCGTCGCCATCGCTGGACTTTCAAATCTGTGCGGGTTGCAGTCGCGTCTTGTGGCTCGTTTGTCCACCGCGCCGCCTTTCGCGGTTTGATGAGCGGCATCTTCAAGTCGCATTTGAAGATGGCGCATAGGTGGATGTGCAGTGCGAGGTTGACGTTGAAGACGCGAGTTCCGAAATTCGGCCGAAGTTTAACATCTACCCTCCCCAAGGACAGGAGGCAAAACTCATTGCCTCTCTCTCGAATGTCAAATTCTGAGTATACCAAGCGCGACGACGCTAGCATGGACTTTCAGCTCCTCTAGGCTCATGCTGAAAGTTCGTCTATCTTGCTCTCTTATGGTTTGGCACCCTCTTAGCCGCTGTCGTCGCGTTTGAGGCTTTCAGAACGTGATCTCTAGCGCGAGACCGTCAATGACCTCTGTCACCTAGAGTACCCTCGCCCACGACTTCTCCTTCTCCTTCCCTCCAACATCGACGCAGACAGACTGGTCTTTCACTCATTCTGTGCCTTTCGTGCTCATTGAGGACTCTGGTGAAGGAGATAACCGCGAGAGATTCCTGGTGGCGCCCTTTGAAATACTCTGAAGGCTTCTATAGGCTACATCACGCTATGGGTCGTGGGTCAGCATATGAACGAGCCCATCAACGCGAGGAACCAGGCATTCCTCGGGGACGATGAGGCTATGACTTTCTCTAGCGCTTTCTGAGATCTGACATCCCGAACGGTGCCATTTTCAGCTGACTTTGAAGCCATCGAGCGCAGTCCATATCAAATGCTTGAGGACACAGCACAAGTCTGGTAGCTCTCGGGTTCGGCCTTGGGTGAGTCAGTCCTCACAAAAGATATATCACTCACTTCGTTGCAGCTGCATTGCATATTCAATACATGTACACCGACATAATAGCCAGACGCGCTCGCAAAATATGGTCCAATTCCGGGCACCATGCGATCGCTCGCCTCATAACAACTGGAAGCTTGAGCCTAAAAATCACGTACACGCTAAATCAACACCATCTCACATCCGTGAGATTTCAAGACAGCTGAATCATTCATTGGAAAATGATCAGCACTCTTTTGGATCCAAATTCAGAAGAGATACAGGTCGACTAGCTTATCTCTGTACCCGCAAGGACAGGAACCTTCTTTTGTACGACAGATATGATGGTCCTGAGCTGCGACGACTCTGCGAGCAAAGGAAAATCCAAATCAAACACCCGGCTTGGGAGCACAAGATGGCCTATATGTTCCTTCTCGAGAACCAAGACGAACGAGACACTTTTGACAAACTCCTGGATCTGCCTGCCGAACTGCGACTTGTGGTCTACGAGCAGTACATGGAGTGGCTGGGGAAGCGTCATGTCGGGGGCTACAAGCTACAGCAACCGTACCGATACGCTTCACTCTTTTCTACGCCTCCACCTCTAGCACACGTGTCGCGGACACTTCGTAGAGAGTTCCTCCCGCTCTTCTACAACTCCCTCAGATGGCGCTTGGACATCGGATCTCCACGATATTCTGACCAGAGCTGCTTCGAGCACATCATGCATCCTATCTCCCAGTCACTCTTCAACAGTGTCCATCTCTTACAGTTCATCAGCAGACTACGTATCGGTGCGCGCTACCTGTTGCAGGATGGCAGTGGGCAGAGACTCTCGTGGCAATCATCGGACATTTGGGATATCGACTTCGTTCCCGGCCAAGCAGTGCGTCTGAGCAGGCGTAAGCCTGACTGC
Source organism: Pseudocercospora crystallina (assembly GCA_003666085.1). Lineage (NCBI taxonomy): Eukaryota > Fungi > Ascomycota > Dothideomycetes > Mycosphaerellales > Mycosphaerellaceae > Pseudocercospora > Pseudocercospora crystallina. The sequence continues at coordinate 97,916 of QQNG01000269.1, forward strand.
CGATTGGTGCATGGGCGCACAATCTACTACTACGATAGTGACAATAGTGACTGGGAAAATGCGCGTGATGCGCAATACGCACCAGCTGAAGCAAAAGCTTGGAACGAGATCAATCTGGATTTGCATGCACTTTTCGGCAAGTGGGAGGAGGAAAGAGAAGGTGGTTTCCAGCTACAACGCACGGATGGGAGGTTGATTCAGCTGATCTTTAAGCGGGCACATTTGAACTCAGCACGTCAGTGGGCCTTGCGGAAGAGTTCGTATGAATAGGCTGATGCGCGGGTGTAGCCCTTTCTAGTGCAGGCGGATTGGACTATCAACAGACAGTGGACAGGGCAATCTTGTCCGGCTTCAATCTCCTGACAGCAGCAGCTTCGTAACGCAGAGCTTTCCATGGTAGCTTTCGGGCCCTGCCTTTTCGTGAGTCAGTACTCAAAAATGTTATATTACTCACTCAACGCATACTTCTCTTGCCTTTCGCACGCGACCCTCCTATCATCTCCTACTAGCGAGACTCTCCTGGACGTCATCTGCAAAATGGTCCAATTTCGCACGGCATCCGAGGACCTCAAAAAGAGCTACTGGAAACTGGAAAGCGTCATCCATCCATGCCGCAGAGCCTATCCTCGCAAGCAATGGGAACAACGGGACATCGGAAAGAAGTTCCGGAAGGACATGTCGCGCATTGATTATTTGGACTCCAGGGCTGATAGAGGACTTCTTCTCTACGACAGGTTCAAGAATCAGGAACTACGGCAGTTCTGCGTACGAAGGAATATACCGATTCAGAGCCGAGCCTGGGAGCACAAGATGTCGTATATCTATCTCCTCGAAAACGCCGATGAGCATGCGACTTTCAGACTCATGGACCTACCCGCGGAGTTGCGACTGGTCGTCTACGAATACTATGTCGAATGGCTGCGCGTGGGCGTGGACCATTCCCCCTCGTATGGGAATCACAAACCATTCGAACTGGCCCATCGACTCCTTCCACCTCCACCTATCGCCCACACCTGTCAGGTCCTTCGCAGAGAAATTCTCCCCCTCTTCTATGGCTCCTTCAGATTCGAGATCAAGGTCGAAGGAAACCCCTTCGATCCCAGGAACGAGAAGAAATACCTCTCTTACTACTTGTACAAATCCTGCGAGCTTCTTCGCAGCAATGCGTATTTGCTGCAGTTTGTGACGAGATGGCGGGTCAGCGCGCGCTATGTTATCTGGGGCTGGGGCTGGAAGGTGAAGCGAGGCAGGACGGAGTTTGTGGAGTGTTGGATAGATGCTCATGATACTTGGGATCTTGATTTCCTTCCTGGAAAGAATGTGGCTTTGATGCATGTGGATCCAGGATCCGGTGCGTGGTGGCCGATGAAGATGTGGGAGTACATTGGTGCTGAGATGCGATTTCTGTTCGCGGATCGCGAGAACAGGAGAGATGGTTTGCACTTTGACAGTGCGGATCTGGATTCGTTGGTCTTTATTTATGTGAGAGCAGCTTGGCATTCGAAGGCACAGTATGCGCTTTCTATGAACATGTATCCGGAGGCGCAAAGGAAGTTGAGCTCTGTTCCACTGGTGGGACGCCGCACCATGAGAAATAGCATCAAGTGCAAATACGCTTGATAGGACGTATGTGGATTCTTGGCAGTTTACAAAAGCTCAGACCTTTTGGGCCTCTGTTTCCCATCCAGGAATGTTCGCTACACACCAGGCTTCATGTCTCGCCCGATCCTTTGCGCACGTATCGCATTCAGTTGTGCAGATTCGATCCAGTGCAATCTCACCTTTGGCCAGGGCCTTCAGCTCCTGCGGATTGTAGTGCTGCAATGGATCCTTGCCATTAACATTCCGCTCGATCTTCTCGTGTCGTTCCATCTGGAGGATGTTGTACTGGCTGTACCCGCGACCGAGGAAAGAGCCTTCGGCGTGCGTGTCCCGGTAGTCGGCCATCTGTCAGAACCGATCAGCGCTCTGACGAACCATGAGGCAACGGTTTCAATTTACATTCTTCAACCAATTCCATCTGGTCGCAGTCGCCCTACCTTCAAGCTCTTCCACCTCAATATCCTGGACAAACTCTCTCAAGTCCGCTACTCCCTGCTCGGCAAGATCGATCTCAGCTTTCGCTGCATACTGCAGAATCGCCACCTGCCAATTACTACCATCCCTCCTTGGCAACTTCGTCCTCGGTGCCTGTCTGGAAAACCTCAAGAATAATGCCATCACCAACCCCAGATCTCGAAATTCCGAATCGGGTTTCAGCTGCTCTAACATGTCAATCCTGTTCAGAGCAGACAGTACCGCACAGCCAATAAGTGACGACAAAGCCTGGGCACGGGTGGCACCTTCACGAATAGAGGACATAGGGAAAGGTTCGGAAACTCGCATCCAGATGTTGTTGTGGGTGTCATCGGCGTTGAGAAAGTGCGCGAGGGCGGAGATGGAGGACCACATAGAGTGGAAGTTCAGACCGCGGCCGGCGGTGGAGGTGTGGAATACTTGCAGCTGATGTGATTGCAGTTAGCTAACGGTATCCTAGGATTATCGATTCACTGCCTACTCACCAGCTTCTCAACGACCTGAATGGCTCCATTCCCGGGGAAGTCTTCATTCGCCTTTTCACCTGCTACTTCGAATTTCATGCATCCACTCTCGGTGAAACCCAACTTTCCAAATTCCATATTGAATTTCGCGGGATTGCAAAACTTCACCAGTCGGTAATGCTCCCTCAACAACTGCTCTGTCTCTTGCATCATCATCCATTTCCACTTCCGTGCCTTCTCCGCCCTCATCCCTTCCTTAACATCCCTCTCCCCCTTCCTTTTCTTCCCCGCCCAGATGGGCCGTCTCATACAAACATACTCATACGGACCTTCAAAAGGAGTCTCAGCAAACGTGGTGCGGATATCTGTCCTGGGCTTTCGGGGCTTTGTCGCGATGCGTTTTTGTTTGGGAGTGAGAATGTTCGGGTTTATGTTGCCCAGTACACGTTTGCCATTCTGATTGAAGGCAAAAGAATCTCTTGTATCGGCGACAATTTCGTCTCTGCGAATGATGCATTCGCCGTTCAAGTAAATTCTGCCATCTGCAGAGCAGTCGATTGTGAGAGGCATTTTGCCAAGGTCGCGGATTTCAGTGTTCAAGCAGTAATAAAAGTGTCGACGTGCCTGATGGCATCTGATGTTGATGACTTCGATGGTTGATGAGGTCGTTGATGAAGACATGATGTCCAACCGTAAGACGTGATCCTTGGAAGTAAACAAATCATCAAAGAGAGTTTGGCCCATGTGCCAGGTGTGCACGGGCCCATCCAACTGCCAAGCGGGTGTGCCGGAAGGGTCTCACCTTGCTTCGACGACCTCTTTCGTCTTCAAGATTGAAATTCCATCAACAATCATTCGGACAGAAGACGTTCGAGTGTCCAGGCGGCTTGCGAGTGCGAGATCATCATGGTACTCAAATACCTTCAGTCCACCTCACCATATCTCTACAACGCCGCCCTCCTCTACTCAGCATTCTCCACATCGCTAGGCATTATTGGCCTGATCAGTCCGTCTCGAGCTCTGAAGATATTCGGATTTGCAAATGTCTCCACATCAGAAGCCCGAATACTTGGCACGAATCTCATGCTTTTCCAAGCCTCGCGTGATATATTCATGGGCGCCATGACGCTGGCTGCTTGGTGGGAGGGCCAAAAGAGAATGCTGGGTTGGATCTATCTGTGCACGGCTGGAGTCGCAGCTTGCGATGGCGTGATGAGTGAGAGGCAAATTGGGAAGGATGGATGGAAGCATGCGATGTATTCCCCAGTCTTGGTGGGAATGGGGTTAGGGATGTTGGGGGCTTTTGATTAAGTCCCACATGCGTACAGCTCAGATCTTTCCGTGGTGCCGAGAGCTCCTCACTTGTATTGGAGACTGCATCCCTTCGCAGGCCAGCTTTCCCTACCAGGAGGCGGAAAAGCTAGCTCGCCGGTGCATCTCGCGGCTGAGAAAGGGGCGCAAGACATGAGTCAAATGCCTCAGAGGGATAAACATCACGCAGTTGAGTGGACGCAGGAGCGGAATGCGGTTGTTCGATGCCCTCCCCTGGTTTTACATTGGCGGTTTCCCAGGCAGTGAAGTCGTGCTCCACACAGCTTTCCGCAAGAGATTGCTGCTTTGCAGTCAGTGGACTCTTCTTGTTCCTAATATCACACTCAACTAAACGTCGCAACTCCGTCAACTGCGAAGGCGTCCCTTCTACGCTGAAGCCAGACGGACCTCGTCTCAGAACACTCCAGAAGCCTCGTGAAGTGGCGGCGCTTGTATCGATAGCCAGACAATTGTCAATAGCATACTCTCCGTCGGGCTTGTCATCTTGGGGCCCTAGGAAGACAACACGAATAGGTGACAGATGCCCAAGTGACTGCGGGAGGTGGGCAGTCTGAGCGCACAAGACGCCGTATTGACCAGGGAAAACAGTGGTCGGTAATGCTTGAAGAGCCAAGTACTGCTGTCGTCCGCGACTATGGCTCTGATCCAAGGGAATGCCGAAGCGCATTCGGAAAGTTGCAAACACGGATCCAAAGATTGCGTTGACACGGGCATGTACAGCTGCCGTCGCTGGACGCTTGTGCCGACTGAAGAGCTGAAGCCACAGTTGATACGCCTCGCCAAGGTTCTTCACTAGAATGCGCTCGAACTTCGTCTCGTATGGCGGAGATCCTATGGGCACACGGCTCCGATAAGACAACGTAGTGAGTTGTGACTTACTTCCGAAGTTGGCGGACTTGTAGAACAGAGCCATCAGAGGCCGTTGACGCTTGTTATGTTGTTCGCCAGTCCGCAGGAGTGTGTTGGGGAACATCTGCAGTAGCATATGAAAGACATTGGCAACACGGCCTACATCGGTCGAGTCTGGGAGCTTCTCGCCTGGAAGTCGATAGAGACTGCGGTTTTTGGCACAGCTACTGCTCAAGTACAAGTTCTCGAGTGCAGAGCAAAGTACGAACGAATGCAATACGGGACCAGCGCGCTCTGACTGTAGGTTTGGCATGCGTGCGATGATGTATTGCCAGTAGGATTGATGAACACACATCTGCCAGAACGCAACAGATCCGCTGGACCACGCATGGTCCTTGTGTCGAAGCTCAGACCATGGGAGGCTCTTCACTTCTCTCTGGCTGATCACATCCAAGGCAATTCGAAGACCATCGAGTGGAGCGAATGATGCAGCAGGACTGTCATCATATACTTCTGACAAGTTCAAAAGTGTGTCTCGAAGTCTGATCTCCGTCAATGAGCGGAAGTAGACGTCGGCTCTTGATCCAAGCTGTGCAGATGTCGCTCTTTGGCCGAGTTGAAAAGAGGGGCCGAATTGCAAATACCTGAGACGACCTTGAAGAATCGTCTTGAAGGCATCGTCCAGGCCGCTGAGGACTGCATGACGGAGCTCTTCTGCTTCCAGAGATTCATTCAGGAAGTCATAGGCACATCTGTGTATCCACTTTGGCATGCGTCTTTCATATCGTAGCATTGTCGGATACAGTCTGTCTCTCTCCCCAACGCGACGTTGGCAAATGGTAGCGCCACAACCATTCAAGGGGTGTTCAAGCGATTTCAATCGCCTCAATAGACCGAACACAACCACAGTGTTGCTCCAAGGTTGTTCAGGAAGAGGTGGTGGTAGCACAGAGTCATGCACTTCCAGCAGCCCGGCGCTTTGACCCAGTATCTGATCCTCGGTGTTTTCGCAAAATTGCCTGAATTGCTCCACGTGCCGATCGCTTTCCAGTCGAGAAGCAGTAAGATCCGATATACAACCCAAAAACGACCCATCTCTTTGCAGAATGACAGACTGCAAGTAAAAGGCCAACGAGGCTCGGTGCACCTTGTCAATCGACTTCACCATTTGGGAAAAGAGCTCATCAATTTCTGACGGCATAGCTATCAGTCGCTCCCAAAGAGTTTCCGTGCTGTCTCCGCATGCAATACCTTTGTTCAGAGATTGAGTTACGAGAACGGCCCAAAGAAAGACGCCCTCTGCCCGATCTGTGACTTCGGCAACGAGCCAGTGTAATTCGAAATTGGGACGAGCAGATATTTTCAGCTTCTTCTGAACGTATCGTTCAATATCCTGTCCATTCAGATCCTGCAACCGCAGCTGTTGGTGACCCTGCAATCTGCCTCTGAGGACTATCTCGGGTCGACTGGATACGCAACATTTCACATTCGGCAGGTCTTGAAGCTTGTCCACAAGGTCTACCAGATCGTCGTAATCCCCTGCGTACTCGTCTAAGCCATCGATGAAGATGCAAAAGCGCGTCTGCTCTGCAATGCCAATGGCTGCTACAACAGCCCGGGTTAACTTTCTCTCGTTCCAGGTGTTATCCACGTGTAGATTGTCCAAATGGCTCAAGAAGGCAGTTACTTCATGTTCCTGTAGCTTTGCGCAGATTTGATACAACAAAGCCCTTAGTAGACCCGCTATGCTTCGTTGCAGTTCGTTGCCAGGCCGCCAGAAGTAGAAAGAAAGAATTTGAAGTCGACAATTGTCGCTCCAGCGTGTCAGCTCCTGGCGCGTTCTCTTGTCCTCGACAATAAACGCCATTAGCGTGCTTTTCCCAGAAGCTGCCTTGCCAGAGATCCAGTACGTGGCTGTGCCATTCCGTAGCCAGTCGGAAAACCCTGGACGAGCACGAGTGCGAGAACTTTCAGAGTTGAAACTCGACCCGATTTCGGGTCGGAGCTGCAGGCGTGCTTGTTTTCCGAATGACCCAATGCGTTTGCGCAGGAGCGGAGTGTGAACAGATGGCGACGCATCACGAGTGCCTGCCCCCGAGCAAAATATCCACTCGAACGTCTTCGGCGCAGCGTCCTTGATTGCCTCACGTCGCTCGTCAAGGTGGGGAGAGTACAGATCGCGTAGTAGCCGAGTCCGTGGGTCTTCTGCGACTTCATACTTATTTCCCAAATGGACTCTAGCCTGGCCAGATATATCAATAGAGGTATAAGTATTCCCTTGTTGCTCGGTCCAGCTTTGGGAGCCACTACTTTTGCTCATTTTCCCAAGGGTTGATGCAGACTTCGGTTACCAAGAGCGGATACTGAGAGTACCATAGTCAAGAGCGTCCCGTATCCGTGTAAGTTGACCGGTGAGTGGGTCTTCTTGGTCGCACAAGAATGAGCTCAGCCGCAGCGGCGATGAGCGCCGGGCGAGTCGCTACATCTTCGCCTTTGGACATCCACACAGTGGAACCTCCACGCTTCGGGCTGCGACGGTCGCGAGCGCTGCGGGAAAACGCGCCAAGGCACCAAGGGCGAATGTTGAAGTTGACTGTCTGCATCCGCTTCGTGGCTCGGCATGAGGCTGACACTCGGGAGGCTTGTGCAGTGCTTGGTGCCCGAGGCTCGATCGAAAGGTCTAGATAGGAAGAATGCAAAGCAATTTTCTGACAGTCCACACAGAGACTTGTTTTGCAGAAGCTTACAAGCGCCCATAGAATGTGTGTGTCTGGTTTGTGGCAGATCGGGAGGAGAAGAGGCGCGCCAAGAGATATCGCGTCTCTGATTTGATGTGGTAGAGCTCAAAATTGATGTGCACACCCATCAATTACCAACATTCACTTACAATTTCGCTATTTCGCTCCTTCCTCACGAAATTCTGACCGCACACATGAAAATCTTTCACAGGCTGCACACCCAGGGACACCCTGCAGATTCAGTCATACGCACCACAATCGAGCACGCTAGAGCCTTCGTGGCCCGAGCGCACCACCGCACGATCAAAAAGCTCGCTTTTCCACGCCTTCTTCCTCCTCCTTTCCTCTTCAGCTCTCTTGTAAGTCAACAACTCGACCCTACACTTCACCACCAACATCGCTAACCATTCTCCAGTGCCTTTTGGCTTAGATCAAGTGTCCGTAATCCCCCGGCTGAAAAGCATCCAATGTCTGAGACCCGCTGACCCCTTTGCAGGTAGTATCTGTTCTTGTACGTCCCCCTCGACCCCGAATCTACGACGCCTATCTAACAACCATCACAGTTCAGTTTAATCTCTGAAACGAGACTACGGTCTCTTCAAGATTAATCTTATTTTTGGCATCCGGCGGCTGGCCGCTGGGCTTGCCTATGTCAGCCTGCCACTGTGGTAAGTTTCCGCAATAATGCGAAAATGATGAGCATGTTGGCTAACGACTTCTGCAGTCATTGGCCTTACACTACCGCCTTTCGACGCGACCTCACTTTTCATCATGTCGCTGCTGTTGCAGTGGTCTGGAGAAGAGACGAGCTTCGAATTTGACATCGCTCGCTGCGCGCGCAGGTTGTGCGCCGTTGTCATGTTGTCCTCACTGCCGGATCGGCGCACGCTGGAGGGGTCAGAATGGGACAGTGTTGTGTGCTGAGGCCCATCAGATGGACGTCGTCCAAAGCGAACCTCATCTAAGATCTGTGCCACACTATGAAGGTGCGCGCAGCCGCGACGGACCTGAGCCATCATCAGCACTGAAGAGCGACCTCCGTATCGATAGGTACTGCACATAATCACCTCACTGTCTTATGAAGCCGGGTTCTTGACACACTGAGGAAGGTGCTGGTGTCGCACGGCATGGCAGCCTCCACCGCGACCAAGGTATCTTTATACACTGTTTTACACGTTGAGCTGAGAATCTATCATCTCATCAATCCCGCCTCTATTCTATTGTTCCATGCCATCTTAGGCTGCTTCTTATTACACCGTTCATCACGCCGCCTTCGGCTTCGGTCCAATATTCCACCCCCATTTCCTCAGCGTCTTGACAACCTTCGGCGTAACGGCGAGCGTGAGCGGTATGCGGAAGAAGATGAGCGATTTGTGCACCCCATACGCAAGGAGAAGCTGGGTTCCAAGACCTGCCAAAATACCATCGTCAGCTCACTCTCGTATGTCTCACACGTGAAATCCTCCACTTACCTGGATCCTTGCCCTTCGCGTCCTTGTGAACAACCTCCTGGGCATCCTGCGCTTGCGCCTGCATCTCCTCCACCGCCTCCGCCTCCTTCTGCATCCGCCTCTCCCTCAGTGCCGGCGCAACCTTCTCCAGCAAGCCCCAGAACCCTTCCACGATCGTGTGCTCGATCTCTGCTATCCGCTCTGTGCCGAATAGTCTCACGGCTAGGAAGCAGAATGGGAAGTCCAGTACGGACAGCCCGAGGTATATGCCTGTCACTGTCCAGCCGTACTTCCTCGACATGTCCTTCATACGATCTGACAAAGATTTGGGCTTTGCGCTCTCAGACGCCTGTGTGCTGTTCTGGCGCAGTTGCCACCGCCGCCGAAAGGGCGATGCTCGCCATGTCCTCCATATTTGCGAAGGTCGAAGGTTTGATGTCGTGAGGTTACGCTTTTGTATTAGGCCTCTTGTAACAGCATCCTGAACGCTCTGCCTGGGTGGTGCTCGTCGGAGGGCTTCACGGATCGGTGCTTGGCGGAAAAGCTGTATGAGGCGCGGGTTCTTGAGCATGGCAGCTCTCGGTCGCCGGTGATCTCTCGCCTAGATGGTGTTCGGTATGGGAGCGGTATTCTGTACACTCCATCCTACCTGACATCACATATTTTTCCGCAGGAGCTACGGAGTACGCGGCCGTTCCCGCAGCGGCAAACGGGCTGTCCTGACGACGATCACTGGGATCCGACTTCCTCCCAACGTGCCACCTCACACAGCAACATCGACGCAAACATCATCACGAACGGGCAAAGTCTACTGTCAGCGTCCGATGACCGACCGCGTCAACAGAAAGCGTCACTTGACCTTCGTACGATGCTTCGCCGAGAAACCTTCTATATTCTACCGGAGTATGTGTCGCCGACCGCAACATTTGCGCTGTACGGCGCTGGCTAGTGTCGATGGCTGCCGCGACTGAGAAAAGTCAAATTCAAAGACGTGGCTTGAGGGAACTTGCTGCCCAAGGTAACCATCTCGCCTATTGGGCTTGGGTGAGGGAATGCTGTATTTGAGTAGAATGGTGACATTTGTGAAAGCGAGAGGTTGAGAAAACGGTATAGTCTTGGTATGCGTACTCACTACTGCGATCGGCAAAGACCTCATCTTGAATTGTCGACGAATGATGTACAGGATGAGGACGATGGGCTACTACAGGTCTTCATCAGGATCGGGAAGAGGAGGAACACTGCAAGACACCAGTGCTCATTCTTCTTGACATCTTACATACTTCGTGTATTAGCTCCTTCTGGACGTTTTTGGGCACGACATGAGGTCAGGACGAGCATCTAGATGGCCTGTACAGATGTCAAAAATGCTCTAAGATACCAAAGTTCAATCCAACCAGCATGATCAGCGTTGAATCTCATGAGAATCTCCTGTACGATTTCCTCTTTTTGCCAGTCTTGACTGCCACCAGCTCGGCGAGACGTATCAACGCCTCAGGATAAAGCCATGATCGGGCAGTCCTTCATCACGGGTCCACGGGGCCACGGCGATAACTGAAGATCGCCGCTTCAGGTGCAAAGACTGTAGCCACACGGCGAAGCGAAGTGTGAGGATTGGGATGCTTGCGCCAGCCCTTGGGGGCACAAGATACGGGCCCGAGCGGTCGTGTCACACGTGCTGGTTGTCGTTTTCCTTGAGCCCCATTATCCCGTGCTCGTGGCAGGTCGACCGGCGCATCTGCGCGTCAAACTATAGCTGCGCGCAATATAGGAGCCTCACCGGGAGTCTTCGGCGGCGGCGGCGGTAAGAGAAACAGAAGGATGATGGCGTATGATGGGTGGGCATGAGGCTAAAGTCAGTATTCGGCGGCTCGCCATGTGCGCGCAAAGGTTATTGTCGACTTGGACCAGGGTGGGGCATCGGATGACTGGGTTGCTATCGAAGAGCAACCCTAGTGCTTGCGGCCGTGACTTGAACTCTATGCGATGCATCCTCGGCGGGAGGCGGCAGACCCTCGTGTGCTTTGTGCTCTGTGCATGTCGTTAGGTTGTTGCTTCCTGTGCCTCTACCGTACCCAAACACGCTCGCTGTGGCTGAAGGACGACGCACGCATATGGCAGAGTTTGGATCTACGACAGCTGTGCTGGGATACTCGACCACGCCTGAGCTCCCGTAAGAGGTACGTACGGCAGTCCCACCAGTTGCAGTTGCAGTGGACTCATGGTGTCACGTCTGAAGTCACCTGTGTTGTCTGCTGCGTCCAGATCTGTGATCCTGATCCTGGACCCGACTCTCTGCCAGCATCCAGTGGCCCAGTGCCACCCAGTGCCACCCACCTCGAGGTCGACACCCTCCCTCCAGTGGTCCACTGGCCCTCCTCGCCCGCCCGGCCGCCTTCCCGCTACCCTTTCTACCCGCACTGGGAGGCTCAGGCTCGGGGTCAGGCTCAGGTTCAGGTTCAGGTTCAGCGTCTGCCACGCAGCCATTCATCGAAACGCCTCCGGTGGAGCATTAGCTCGACCAGCATCGCCATAACTTCGCTCATTGCTTTGAAGGTTATTTGGAGCCTTCTTTTAGCGTCACAGCAGCCCGAAACGGCTCGCTTCAATCACGTCCTGCGAGGCTGACGTTGTGCCAGGGAGTGCCGAGCAGACGTGTGGACGGGAGGCGATCGGTCAAGGTGCCTGCTGCAGAGTGCACACTAGCCAGCTACGGTCATTATAAGAGTAGAGCAGCCCACAGGCTATCGACTCTCTCGCCAAGGGTAAGCCCACTTCATTGCACACATCCACTGTGTTACGACCTGATCTGCTCCCCAATTTTCCGCATTGCATCAACCGTGCCTGCCCCCTTCTGACAAAAGGATTACGTCCTACCACACTCCCATCACCATGCATATACAAACATCCTTTGCCATACCCTTTTCGCCGTACCCAAGTCCTCCCTCTCTGGCCTCCTCAGACACATCATACCAGGACGATCTGTTCATTATGGGAGCAAACACAAACGTCAACATGAACGTCGATGGCATTGGAGTCCTCAACTATCAACGTGCTGTCGATGTAGCTCGCAACTCTGAGGGCGAGCTCGACCCAACCATCAAGGCATATCTGGAGCAAGCTGTCGAAGACATATGGACCCGGATCCAAATGGAGCCCGAATCCTATGTCATGACCAAGGACGAGTTCGCCGTATTCAACTTTTACCGGCGGAAATACGAGGGCGAGACTGTCGCGGAGCAAGCTGTCGCTCGATACTGGGCGAACACCTATGGCTCCTCGTCTGTGTCAACCTGATCCCACAAGCCATTTGGACCTCCTATCTCTACCGATTTCATTCCTTGGCCAACATCTTCCTGGAGCCTCCGATTTTATTTCCGTTCTGCTCATCAATCAAAGCGGGTCCTTCTGATGGAGACAAGGACTAATGCACCGTTGGGAACAGATATTACGTGCGGCTGCAGCGCGAACTGACAGCTATCCCTGTTCGCCAGCCGAGAATGCCACACCACCAATGTTTCCGGGCCGACACAGCGCCTCAGACCAACCAGCAAGCCGATCCGAAGACACAAGCGCAATCTCTGGATTCACCTGCACCACTAGCTCGCGAAGACAAGGTGGACCTGCCACAAGCCGCACATCCGACCAGCTTATTGCTACGATGGCGTCTGCGAGGTATGCTGTCAGCAATGTTGGCACTCATCACGCTACTCCTGATATCAGGAGGTGCCTTCAGCCCTTGCTCAGCAGGCGTTCTTGACTCTACCGTAGCGACGCTTGGCTCGGCGACTCACTTTGCACGGGCTGCAAGTGAGATGCTCCTTGAGGTCTTTCAAGTATATCCCCCGGTCCTGACCGTCACTCCCGAGGGCATTCTAGAAATCACCGATGGCTCCTCGAATGCCAGCGTTGCTGTCATACCCAGCAAGCGGCCTAGCTGCCAAGAGACACTCGTAGTGCATACTTTTGCCGCATCTTATGGCCAGCCATATGTCGGCACTTACACGCCTCCATCATGCGACTTCAACCGAGTGACTTGGAATCTGACCGTCCTGTCTGCTGGCAGACAGTTCGACAGATTGGGATCCGTCTCTTTCGGGGACATTGAGCTCTTCCGCACATCAACCGCGGAACCAACGCAGAATGGCATCGAATGGACCTACCTCAAAGACATGACCAATTTCCTCTCGCTATTCAGGACGGAGCAGACTGTGATCTTCGATCTTGGAAACTTGATCACGGACGTATACACGGCTCCTTTCAATGTCACACTTACGGCAGCATTCTTCACTGCCGATGACTCGATCGTCCCAGCCGATCTTGTTGTTCCAATCTCCAAGCGACTGGGCGCTTCCGGACAGCCAAGCTACTTCCAAGTGCCAAACGAGACCGCGTCGAACACGGTGACTCTACCACGAAACATCAAAAGAGCAGTGTTTACGGTTGCAGCTACGGGCCAGAGTGAGGAAGAGGTATGGAGTCCACCTGACCCGCACTACACAATGACATACTAATTAGCTACTAGTTCTGGTGGAGCAATGTCCTTCAGTCTCAGATCGACACTTTCCCTTCATACGGCACTCTCTACGGCTTTTCACCGTTCCGCGAAGTCCAGCTTTTCATCGATGATGCCCTTGCCGGTGTCGCTTGGCCGTTCCCTATCATCTTCACGGGTGGTGTTGTGCCTGGACTTTGGCGCCCAATCGTCGGAATAGACGCATTCGATCTCAAAGAAGACGAGATAGACATCACACCATGGCTGCCACTGCTCTGCGACGGCAGCGAACACTCTTTTACCCTGCGTGTTTCAGGACTGAACGATACCGGAAATGGATCTGCCATCCTTTCCGGTACAACGGACAACTACTGGTGGATCAGCGGGAAGATCTTCGCTTGGCTCGACACGCCTGGGCACATCACCACAGGTAGCCGTCTCGAGAGCCATACCCCAAGTCCAAGCTTTGCAGTTTCATCGCAGGTCTTGAAGTCGAGTAATGGCCCAAACGAAACTTTGATCTATCACGTTAGCGCTCAGCGCGAGCTTTCGTTCCAATCCACTCTAGACTTGTCTAATGGAAGTACACATGCCTATTGGAGGCAGAGTCTTTCGTTTTCGAATGCTGGAAACTATACCGACATGGGCAATGTATCAACGAATAACCAGCACACCAACGGCCAAGACGCTGCCGCTGGTGGTTATGCGAAGCGTTACAGCTACCCCTTGTATGCCTCCAGCATCACAGGCTACATAGGCGATAACCTTACTCTCTCCGCCGACGTCAATCGGGGCAAGGAAGTCCAGACCGTGGGTCAGCCGGTCTTCCCAACGGGTCTGGAATCTTTCGCGGATAGTGAAGCGTTGCACGCTGCTCTGAAGTCCTTTCAAGGCGCATCGCTCTCGACAACGCAGAATGGCACTGCCTTCTACACAGCGAATCAAACTTCGAAGACGTCGTATAGCTCCGGCACAACTCAGCAGGACATGACATTTGCGGGCGTGCGTACAACCTACAACAATGCTACTGGATACAACTTCCCGAAGATTACGCAGAGCGATGAGTTGTTCCATCGCCATGTGCTGGCGGTTAATGGAACGGTCGTCGAAGACCAAGAAACTTTGATTGAGACGAGTGTGGAACATGGCCACGGGCAACCGCTGGGCGGCGGTCGTGGCCTGCTCCTATCTGGCATTCCGGGACGTGGAGGAACGCTTCGTGATGTAGGATCGAATGGTGGAAGATGATGGTTTGGCAATCGAAGAGAAGGAAAACGTTAACCGCGGGTTTTGTTCGGGGCTCTTCGGCGCGGTGGGTGAATTGCTAACCTTGAGAGAAATAGGCAGGCATATACGTATGCATTTCTCACTAAATCATTTCTTGACAAATTGTCCTCGTGCGAGGTGTTGTTGCACGCTTAATTTTGCTTTCAGCAGCAACACAGTCAAGACCCACATGAACGTCAAGTGAATGGATCAAATGGCCGTGCACAATGCTTGGCTCACTGGACCGGGCCCGTTCGTGGCGTCAAGCTCTCCGATGCGCATCTCACCGCCGTCCCACGCTCCGCTCTCCGACCTGCTGTTGCATCCCCTTCCAACCTCTCAGCTGTCTCTTGCAGACAACCACATCCATACCTTACTGACGAAATCCGCCATATCGTCGCCAAGGCGAGCCGTCTAACTTGACTTTGAAGGTTTGCGCTAATGTATTCCTATTGTCTCGGCTACGGCTGTCCCCGACATCCCTCCAGAGTCCCACGCCTCGCCGTTTTCACTTGATCGCTTGAGCCACAGCAGGCCCTTTGCCTGGGAGCTGCCAAACTCTGACCGTGTCATGAAGACGAACTAACTCAGAGCGACATGACACACATATGCGGCGACTTCTCCCAAAGGAGCACTTGGTCCGTTCTATTCTCCTGCTGAGCTTTCTCGAAGAACAACGCGCAGAACGGCATCTGCCTTGCATCTTCGCGTGCATGCAGCTCCTCCGCCCTACATCCAAGACGCTGGCCGTGGCTGTCTGCAGAGCGCCTTGAGGCGCATGGTCTGCCTGGTTCACACACCTTGGCTCGGCAACTCCATTCCGGACATCGTGGTCTGTAGATCGCGACTACAGCATACCGCCCCTACAAGACTGTACGCCGGCGGACATCTGCACACCTTCCGTAAACAGCGTGTCGAAAACGGTCCCGAACAATCAGACGCCGTCCGAGATATCCCCCCGCTGTGGTTGACTCGCCAAGGCACTGGAGAATCCAACCTGCATCAACTTCGGCAGACGGACGGCCTTCGGGAGCGGCTCAAATCGTGTCAAGCTTGCCATTCTCGACGTGGTATCCATAGCGAGACGTCTGATCGCTCAGTCATGCTATCCATATGGCCTGACGGAGACGGGAAAGATCGAGCAGCTATGCATAACCAACCATGCTTCAAGATAATGTCTCAGAAAAACTCTATATTCCCTACTTATGGACCTCATGAATTCAATCCACAGCTCTGGACGTCAGCGTGACAGCATTTGAACAACCAGGTGTGCCGTCGATCCTACGATCAAGCTTTACAGCGCATGCGGAGTTGTTCGCTTCGGTGATGAAGTGGAGTTGTAAGGCGACGGAAGGCGTTCGGATCTTCCCACCGACGTCAAATAGGAAGGTTTCCGTTATCGACCCACAGTAGTAGTAGGAGCTCATCTTTGGTTGACCCGCTCGAAATAGACGAGACTGCGGCGAGGGACATCGGCCAGAGCAAGTAGCCAAGACATCTCACCCATCATTCGGATCCGATTTTTGATAAAGGGCAGAGCAAGCCTCAACCGCTCGATCCAGAAACGAGCTCGTCAATTTGATAATCTCCCACATGTGGAGAGCTGAAACACTGGCACAAAACCTCGAGGAAGCGGACCACGCGGAACTCGAGATTGTTCAGAGATCACCGATTCTTGAGCCGGCACTTGCGTTACGGTCGCCAGGCTTTGCGAAGTCTAAAAACAAAACCGTATCATTCTCCGAGAAGCTTCACACTGTCGCAGTGCACCCTGGAGTAGGTGGAAGTCTGATACAGCATCCAAAGGAAGCGAACAGCAAATTCACGGCCTTGGCAGAGGACAGCAGAGTAGCTGTGGCGGTGCAAAACAGGTACCATCGTCTCTGCGACGTCGACGGAGTTTCAGGCTCATGGCGATTTTCCTGACTCGTGACCTGCAGATGTCGCGGCGAGGCGAGTTCTCCGGCATAACAAAGAAGCTTCTTCTAGAAAACACGGACTGGTGAGGTCGAATGAGCGCCTTCTTCTGAACAGGCCATCCTGGCTGGCAGCAACGACAAGGGATGTAGCAGCGTCTGCGGACAACTTCTCGCGCTTACCAGATCACGAGGCTGCAGGGTCTTTGCTCGAACACCGATTCCAGCAAAACGGACATCGGGTCCCGATGGTGTGACAAACGCCAGCATTTTCTTCGCCGAGTAAACTCTTTCACGCTTTGCAAACTCGCTGACAGCTTCTAGTTGGCTGTTCAGGGCGTCTAGACCGTACTGGATGTAACAAGCTGGACCCTTCAGGTTTCTGGTTGTGTCGCCGAACATCACGAGGAACTGCAACATCGGTACAGACTCCGAAGAAGCTTTGAAAGAGCTTGTCGTTACTGCAGTCTGGACTCCAAGCAGTGCCAGCGCGGCGCTCCCAGAGACAAAGATCTCGACAAGCTCTCCTTGCACGTGGGCCACGTCGCCCTCATCAACCTATAGGCTGCTCCACAAGATGTGACTATCGTACAGACGTACAGCATGCCGAAACGAACGACAACTCAGGACGATCGCTGCGACTCATCGAGTCCTCAACTTCCATTCTTCGCATCTCTAGTTGGGCTGAATTCTCGAATCATATCTCCTCTCAGACAGTGTCCCCGAAAGATTTCAATACTATTTTGCCCTCAAATGTAGTCGCAGCTGCCTGGTGTTTCCCCAGGATCTACCCAACTGAACCACCGCGGAACCGGAATTATGCATTGCTATCACAGTGGGCTTCTCGACACGTTCACCAGCATACGGGCCCCGGCATCCATCAATTTGGGGCATACTCCGCAGCTCCATTTTCTTCGCCGCATAGAGTTCAATACTGTCCATTGCAACGGAGGCGAATAAACCACCCGGTCCGCCGAAATGAGATCGATGCCCTTCACACTGCATGAAATGTGAATGCTACCCGGTCACCGTCAAAGCGACTAGTAGAGCTGTGAGACACATGGGACATCATTTCAAACATTTGCCTTGGCCGAAAATCACATAGCTTGATGGGACTTTCATGAGACTTCAACTTGAGATCTGGAAACAAAGAAGGCCAGACAATCTTTCGCGCCCTGGCTTGGCCGAATCCCGCTCGCTGTGCTGCTACCATGCTGGTCACCATCGCTGGCTTCTCCTTCGTAGCGAGCTTGCGATCTGCTTCTCGGTATCTTGTGGCGCGCCATTCTCAGACGACAACCTGCGTGCCAAGCTCTGATCTGCAGTTTGAACGTGGTCCGGCCAACAGATTCTCAGACTCGTCTAAACCATTCTGTCCTAATGCAGTCCTCTGAGCGACCATCGACTTCTCAAGAGACAGAGATCTACGCAGCCGCGTTGTAATTGTCGGGCATCAAATGCAGCGGTATTCTTGGCAATCGCGGGCAAGCTTGCGTAGGAGCCGATGACGTTGAAATTGACTTCTGACTGAAACGCGATCTGTTGCACGGAACAGGAGGTACTCAGATCCGACGTACACGCGCCTCACGTTCTCGACTGCCGTCCCGCAACATGGGAATAACCGGCTAACCAGACCGGTTGACCCTCATCGCCATCCCTACGGATTTGCCGATCAGGATGCCAACTGCAAGAACAGCTATGAGACAACCCCTACAGAGCTTGTCTGCCTTATCACGTCCTTGACGGTTGACCACGCTTGTTCAGCGAGTCAATAGATGCTGCATGTGTGCTTCGCATTCAATGCGATGAAGGGAGCTGCCTGTTGCACTTTGCTGACGTGGCAGTCAATCAGCTTCGAGACTGCTGCATCCATCGGGCTAGACTCGCCATCTGACTAGGCAGCACAGGTATACTGTATACACAACTCACAGAACAAACTCCGGTGGTATTTTCCCGATCGACACAAGTCTGGACTTCGATCACTGCAAGTCTGTCTGCGACTAGGGAAAGATCCCTCGACGGCACAGCGTCGACTCGACTTGACTTAGTCAATAAAGCGTTTCACGAAGGCTTTGAGTTCAATTTAGGATACGACGATACGTCGACCCAAGCTAGGATAGGACGAAAGAACGGTGCCTTTGGGTTGCGGATGTATTGTCGCGTATTGTTGGAGGCTTCTCGACTCGATTGCACGCCTGAGAGGATGATCAGCAATGCGTCCAACGACCGTGTATCCTCGCAAATGTGGGAACGATGAAGGTCTGTCAGAGGGGAATCAGAAAGTTCTCTCAACGCCGCGAAACGACTGCAGAGCAAAAGAGGTACGGTACTGATTATCCTCATCATTGACCAATGTGCACAGAAATCGAAGGCTCTCACTTACCTACTGCTGCTGCTGCTGTGTTCTGTCCGCCGCGAGCTGTCCGAACCTCAAAGAATATGCAGAAGAAAGACGACTTTTCAACTTGAAGTCTTTCATACTCGCCCATCGTCTTGAACACTGACGTTGTGCTCATCCACATATGGGTTCAGCCGAGCCCGGCCCGATCACGGTTTTCCACAAAATGAAGTCACTTTCCGCCGTACTTCCGAATTCAGCAAAAAAGCGGAAAAGAAATGCAAAAACTTACAGCACGAGGCATTCCCGTACGGTCACCCATTACAGTACTACTCTCGCGGTCACATGGTTATCATGGCAGAGCGGACGGGATGCTGATCTTTCATGTGCCTGTGGCCGTAAGTGAAGGGTGAAGAGTTGATGCGGGCTAAATATGCTCATTTTCTGTCAACATTGGTGGAACGAGGATAGTGTAGGTCTGAGAAACCTGTTCGGTAACATTCCTACGGTCAACATGGGAATGCTACTGCGCTCAATCACTGTTTGCTTATTTGCACAACTCCAGGAGTGTAGCTGTCGTTCTAGAAACGGTATAGAGGACGTCGTCTTTGGATTTGATCCCGGTAAAGCTAGACAAGGCTATGATGAAGCCAATAAAACTCCGGTCGTGTCTCAAACCGAGCGATCATCTCAAGAAACACGGAGAAGTGATCAATTCAGGTACGATACAGCGACTACACTCCATTCGACTCACTTGGTCTTCAACATCAAGGCGAGTCACGAAGTTCAACAGTAATGAGACTGCCTCGAGGATGTCAACACCGACAAATACCCATTCTAGCGATATTTTGACTTTCCGGGGACGTGGTACATACGCGATGAGAGCAGGGCCCAGAGATTGTGCTTGTGAAGATCTACCTAGCGCCGGACAATGGCCCCAAAGTAATACAGCAACCGGATGTTACTTGCTTCCGGATCACTCATGCAGAAGCAGTGTACTTCGACTTCAATGATGGGACTCTCACCTCCTGTGTCAGACAGATTGATCCAGCTTCTTGGTCGGCATCAGTACTAGGATGCTGCTACTGCTACGAGCAATCGTTGCATTGCTCGCCGCAGGCTTGCCAACATGGGCCTGCACGTACTGCGTCAATGATTCTCCGGAGCCCTACACTCTCGAACTGGCACCGTGGACCCTCAAAGGGACAATTTACTCCTTCTTCCTTCTACCTGGTGTGGGCATCCCATTGGACAACGTTCTTCCCAACAAAGCATTCCCTCCATTAGAACGACAGTATCCGGCCTCGACAGCAGGAGACTTCGTTGGCTTGCTAGGCCAGATCCAGATCGTGCGATATACCGAAGGTCCTGTTGGTCCCTACGATGAGCTCTTGATTGTGCCGGGCTTCTTTGACTACGAGGACGCTGGGCAAAGGAAGCGAAATGTGAAGATCAGTCGGATCTATGTCAGTCAGAAGTACAGTGTCTGGAACGCAAGACAGAGTGAGTCTTTCCAATGACCGAGCAATACAATAGGAGAAGCTAACAATGATCGAACAGTGTGGAACATCCCCAAACATCTCGCCAGATTCGACTGGACCGACCACGCCGATGGAAGAACCACCGTCAAAGTATATCCATTCGACACCTCCGGAAGTCCAGGCGAAGGCTTACCATCTGCGAAGCCTTGGTTCCAAATGACCTTCTCACCGGTCTTACCAAGCAACCTCTTGAGTAAACTACCTATCCCTGGCCTACAGAACCTCGACCTCAATCCAAAAATCCCATTCACCACGGATCTCTATCAACTCCTGGGTATCAACGCGACACTCGCACAGCCCCCTGTTCCCGAAGCCCGAGATGCCTACGGTGCTCTGGTGAGCGGTGGTCCGTATTGGAGGGCTGTTGTCCCCGGACAGTCGAGTCCGAAGACGTCTGTTGGGGCGGTGAACTTGGATCAAAGCGGTGGCGATGGGGAGGAGTATGGCGTTAACGCTGTGGGCGATGAGTTTTACAGGAATTTTTGGCCTGGACTTCCGGGAGTCAATGTTGCATTGAAGATGGAGGATGCGAAGATTACTTTTAGTGAGCCGGAGATTTTGCCTTATGCTTCCTGAGGACGGTGGGTTGGCGATGCGTGATGTGAGGAGTAGGCTACACAGCGACAGCCCACCTGGCTTCCTCGTTGTGCATTAAGCGATGACACGCAAGCCACGCTTGCGACCAATTTTCAGCGCTTCGCCGTCGAATTGTCCGAAAGTCCGCTTGATTGACCGTGCTCTCAGAGCTGAGACAACATCTCGGGTTAAACAAGCTGTCGGAATGCAAATCGACCTGTCACCATCAAACAAACCCCATCTCAGCCTCGGTCTACCTCTCACCATGCAGCCTCATACTCGTCAAACACAAGGGCATGTAGTCTCGCAGATCCTTTGACCGCCTCTCAACCCTCATACTACCCTCCGCAAATCCTACTCGCCTAATTGCTTCCCGCGTGGCTATTCAGTACCACGGCACAGCGGCGAAAAGTCGCCGGCAGAACCGACAACTGTATCCCTATAAGCATATTCAGCCTTCCAAGCCACTGCATATGTTTAGCGGATATGTGATTTCCGGGTTGGGAATGGTGGTGAAAGTTTATGTACGCCACCGACCATGCGGGCAGGAAGAAGCAATGTGGTCATCCTGCGGGTCGTTTCGAGATCGGGAGTAGACGAGCTTGTAAGATTTGATCAATAAAGATGCAAGTGTATGATGTGAAGTTGCGAAGTGTAGTGCAAGACAGCGGTTTCCATCGGCGATTGGGCATCATTCACTTGCATCTGATACAACGTGCCAAGAAACTAACTCTATTTCAACCTCTGCTCATGCCAAAGGATGCATGAACGCCAAGAGATCGTCCAGTACGTCAAACATCATGCAACTGCCGTCAGCGATGATCAGCAGTGTCGATTTCAGATGCTGCAGCAACGTTTCTTCACGCAGCTGCACGTGTATTCGTATTCTGCAACACATCGCCCAGCGTCTCAAGTTGATGAATTGACGCAAGATGACACGAGCGGTGGATGAGCCCTGCGTTCAGCTCAACTTCAGGTCTTCTGCTAGAGCAGTTTTCATTGTGGTCGAAGGTTCTCATGGTGAGCTTCATCAATTCGTAGCCATCTTCGTCTCCCATCGACGATTGGGCAGCGATCAAACATCGAACACCTTGCAAGCTTGGATGCTCTCGAACTGTTCTTTGCTTGTAGATGAAGCATCTCGTCAATCTCATCTAGATCGATTGTTTCGTGATGTACGGTGTCTTGAAACTGGAGATCTGCGACCAAGAGCGAGCACGAACAACGGCAGTTGTACTTGTGGCGCAGTTGATGTTGTCGTTCAGTCTCCTGCCTGTCTTGCCGCAATGAAGTTTCACCACTCTCTCACTAGCTGTCGCTAGCTCGAGCACAGGATGTGCAGTTTTCAACCAAAAGGGTTTGCCATTGAGGTCTGATTTGTGGGCCATGACCAGGCATTGATACCAGACATCGCATCCTCGTACTTCAAACGAGACCTCCGCCGGATGACAGAGAGGCATGCCAATGACTCGCCTTCATTCACTTGCAGCTCGAAACAAGTGAAGGATCTTCGAAGCGATACGGCTTCATACTGTACATCTCTCGAAGCTTCTGACCGACCAGCTGGATTGACTCAAACCTCAGGCTCTGAATGTCAAAAATCACCCTCAATGCTGTCTCCTACATCAAGCTCCAAGACACTCTCGGTGCTGCCCAAGCATCGACGATGAGACATCGAAATTTCAAGAGAGAAGCTAGATCCGCAGGACGACGGTTCCCAGCCTTCCCTATAGGCGACAACACGCCTCCTGGCTATAGCGGTCAGCTCATATTGCATCGGCATGCCGAAGGGCGAGGGCCAGAATGCAAGCAGCTGGACTGATCCAGGCTCTCCAGACCAACCAGCCTCGTTCATCGAACCGAAGGGATCGTGCGTAGCGTGAGCGGCAGCCGCCTTTGCCATCGCGCACACGGCGAAGTCGTCAAACCGCCGACCATATGCGCTCACATGACATTGCTTCAATGCGAGTCTCATGCAGAGAGAAATCTTTCGCGATCTTCCGGGCACAAGCAATGACCATTACCAGCCTCTGCAGATGCTGAAGCGACCAGACGATGCATCGCGCTGACCTTGCGTTGCCGGTGATACCAAGTCCTGATCCATCGTCAAACAAAGCTGCACGTACTTGTCGACTCGGCATCGAGACACCAACCAGCTCAGGCATAGCCGGGGCAAACACCAACCTTTCAGCCCATTATCAGCTGCACGCGAAAGCCCAGCCCACTGGTATCTGCAAAGCCTAGGCAAAGCTGCAGCGTCCAGACGCCGTTGCTTCCAGTCCAACAACAGCTACGCCAGCTCGAGCAGCTAAATTCCGCAAGCCATTATTGCCTCCTGCATGTGACAAACTCCGCACGTCCATATCAGCTTTACATATATACTTCAACGAGCTCCTGCCGCAAGCAGCCATCAAGGGTTTCGTCCAGACAGTCGGGATACCACAAACCAGCCACCACGCAGAGCCCAAACCCAGGCTCCAGGTCATGCCGAGCGTCCAACTCTTCATGCATGTGATAAATACCGCACGCACGTCCATATCATCCTCTCCATATAGACCACACCTCCCTCGCTTCTCCCTGGACCCAGACAAAGTCCGTCCCGACAACACGGCATCCATCACGTCCAAGTCAACAAGCCCGGGAATATCACCAACACAGCCTCCTCCTGATCTGCTCTTGGCACAAAACATTCACTTCCCCATCCCGTGTCGATCTTGCTTGGCACGGAACGGAACGTCGAGGATGTATCAACCATGTCGCACCAAGAAGTAGATCAAGAAGATCGAAGTTCCCAAGAACGGAGGACCAGAGAGCCTCGACCAAATTGTCAGAATGCCGGAATCTGTCTGCGCTACCTTCATTGGCGAGCGAACAGTCCCGGTGATAGGACGTATTTCAAATCCTGCATAAGGCATCAATTCGTGGGAGATCTGATGAGGTTGTAGATGGGCCGCCGGCGTCTCTGGTATTGGCGTGCGTCTGATGGGGAAGCTGAAGAGACGAATGAGTATCAGTAGTGACACCTCGTTGGTTTACAAGAGCGGCAGATTGTACTCGGCACAAGGCCTAGAAGAGTAAACATGAACCAAGTTATTTCGGTATCTGCATCTGCACAAATCCTTCATGCTGTAACAATCTGTCTGCGCCAACTTGGCTCTAGACCACTTTCTTCGCATAGCAACACCCCACTGGCGAGCCTCTGCCAAACGTCCATGCTCTTCCACGCAGCCTCCAACTTGTGCTTGACTCGTAGCTCGTACCCTCATGCTCCAAGCTCTGTTTCCCATGCGGCAAGTTGACTTTCGGCGCTCTATCTGCTTGCGTTCGACTGTAACGGCAGGAAGTGAAGTCGGGCAGCGACGCTTGAAGGGCCTGTCAACATGCTGGAGCGCGGCAGTGGCAGGCAAGGCAGTCCTTGCAACACAATGGTTCGCCGGCTATGTCGCCGCAGTTTCCTTGACGAGAAGGGGCAGTCCTGCTTGTCAGAGTCCAGCAAATGCCCACACTCACGACCGAGGCGCTCAAGTCACCACTCCTCTCGCTGGGATCTCATCAACTCCGTCGTCATCGTCGCTGTCGTCGGCCATGCTAACGTTGTTGAGTCCACTGCTGCCACCTGCTCTGGCACTGCTAAAGCCTCTCGAACCAAAGCCATCGCCGAAGCCCATGTCATCTTCAAGCATCTGGAGCGCCTGCAGTTTCGCCAATCGGTTCTCCTCTTCCATCTGGCGTTGAGCAGCCTGCGCTTGGGCCTGTGCCTGCGCTTGTGCTTGCTTGCTGGGTGTAGCTTTGGCTGACCCAGCTTTCGGTGGCCGTCCACGAGGTCTGCCTGTGCTGCCAGGTCTGCTGGAGTTTCCATTCGTCGCCGGAGTCCCATTCGCTGGCTCACCGAAGTCGCCGTTAGCGGCGGCATTGATCATATCGTCGATGTCATCGTCGTCGTCGTCGATATCGATGGGCTCGTTAGCAGCGGAAGGTCGCATGCTAGGTCGCTTTCCACCTTCAACTGCTCTGCCGGTGGTCTTGTTGGGGGTGTTCTGCGTCGAGGCAGCGTCTTCCGTCTCTTGCTGGAGTTGCTCGCCAGGTTCGCTTATCCTCACTCGCTTTGGCTTAGGTGGTTTCCCACGCCAAGGATTGTGGTGACGGTCACGGTGATTGTCGGGGAGCTCAGAGGGCGCATCCGGGTCGTCATCGCCGTGTCGGTTTTGTAGATAGCCAGGCATAGACCGTCTCTTGCTGTTGATGGCTACGAAAGAGCCGTCATCAAGTTCCTCATCATCAGATGAGCCGATCTCGACCTCTTCGTATACACGTCTGCTTTTTCGCCTCTGCTTATTACTAGCAACAGTAGCTGGCAGACTAGCAAGATCACGCTTGACCCGCTTGCCATTCGGAAGGCGTTCCCGGTAGGAGTATCCATAGTTCTCATCCTTCTCTACAGGGATGAGCGCCTTCTTGGTGTTACCAGTGAGAATCAATCCGTCTCTCATCTTCTGTTCGCGCTCCTCTTGAGGGTTCTTGGGCTTCTTGGGTTGAATGTCACTCTTTAGCAGCAAATCATCCTGGTCGTCCTCATCGCCTTCCTCTTGATCTGGCTGTGCTCCTTCAACAACCTCGTGCTCGGCATCGGCGTCTTCTCCAGTACCCATTGCGGCCATCGCGGCCTGTTGAGCAATCGCTTGGGCCAATCGTGCACCAGGAATTTGAAGTTTCACGATCCGCTTCTTGCCCTTGATCGCAGCCTGTAGCATGATGAAACGACCCTCGGCCTTCGCTTTCTCGAGGGCCTTGCGCTCTTTCTCTTTCTCGAATTGTCGTTGAGCTTCGTTCTTGGCCTTGCTGGCCATCGCTCCAGTCGCTTCTTCAGCCAGATCGTAAGATCGAAACCCGGCAGCTGCCAGACGAGGCTTCTTCTGTTTGGGTCCTTTCTGCATGGCAATATCATCATCGTCATCATCCTCCTCTCCGTTCTTGCGGCTCTTTCTACGCTTCTTTCCCTTCTTTCTGACTGACTGCGCTTCTTCCCCGTTCGGCTCTTGACTGTCCGAGGCATCACGGTTGTATCCAGGATATTGGTAAGAGCCGTCGCCGTCTGGCTGGGGGTACATTTGAGCAGCAGGCGCAGAGTAGCCAGCGTATCCTGCTGAGGCAAGAGGGGCGTATCCATCTGGAATCTCGCCGTTTGCGGGCGCTCCTGCAGCCATCGCCGCAGGCCCTGGTAGGGATGAATTCGCCATTTGCAGCTGTCGAGCCAGAGCCACCTCTTCATCTTCGCCAGGTAGCGCGCCGCCGTTTTGTCGCCGCCGGCTGCCGGATGGAATCGGTTGGCCGCCGAGCGCTGGATCAATAGGTGTGTCATCTACTGGGGAGTATTCCATCTCCACCTGAGTCTCATCGACCATGTCTTCATCGTCCATTTCGGGGTCGTTCTCCTTGTCCAAGTCAGCCGCAGCTCGAGCGCGCTTGAAGCGGCGAGAGTCTGTGCCATTAGCAGGGTCATCGTCTTTCAGCCAATTCAGATTGCTGACGCTGAAGTCGACCAGCGTCTCAACACTTCGTACGTCGGCGACCTTCTTGGTGTCGTGACCCAGGAGCGTGCCCTTTGGCTCGTAAGACTGCATCTTGCCTTCGCGTTTGCAAGCTCCCGCAAAGCAGATACCCAGGCAGTGTGGGCACGAGAAGTCTGGATTTTCCATGATCTCCAACGGCATCTTGTCCCAGCCACGGAACAGGGAGCCGTAGCACCAGGCTCTATCGCAAGTCGTACACTGTGCCATCTTCCAAAGTGGATGACGATGGCAGCACACGTGGCATGGCTTGCTATTCTTCAGCCAGTGCTTGTTCTTCTTTTTCTGGATTTTCTTGGCAGTGCCATCGTCTCCAACTATGATCTCCTCATCGGACTCATCGTTGTCCTCCGGCTCTTCGGGCTTGCTGATGTCTTTCCACGGGCGGCGCTTTAGCTGCTCCTTGCAAACTTCTGCCAAAGTCTTCTTGCCAAGCCTTCTTCGCTCTTCGTTCAAAGGCAAGGGCGTCTTTGCAGTGACTTGACCGCCATCTAGCTCAATGACCAGCTTCCTCCAAGTCTCGTACTTGCTGACGAGCTCTTTCCACTTGAATTGCTCGACCCATTTCAGACCACTGATGCAGGCACAGGATCGTCCCATGGCGTAGCAATCCATGCAGACATCGTATGGATCACCGTCTTCATTGTCAGCGTGATGCCCAAGCAGCTCTTTGCAATGCGGGCAAGATAGAAAGCGGTTGAAGATATTCGATCTGCAGTAGGCGCAAGTCACGTTACTGTCGAAAGGAAGATACTCAATGTTCTTCGTGGAGTTTTCGCGGTCATCCGGATGGAACATTTCACTTAGCATGATCTGTCTGTACATTGCGAAGAGGCGCTTGAAGTCCTTGCGCAGCTGCTTGACTTTAGGGCTTTCCCAGAAGTTGTAGGCCGCATCGCGGGGCATCATGCTGGCTTGTCGCTGAGCGTCCATAAGCAGGCTGGAGTACTTCTGGAGAGTATAGTAGATGATCGCCTTATTCTTGTACTGTTCATCACGGCAGACGATTCGACTTCGTGGCAGAGCTTCGTTCAGGGCCATTTCTAGCGTCTCGACAGTCGTTCGGTTCCAAGCAACCTTCATTGTTCGCGTGCCACGATTCCAGACCTGATGTGGAGCGAGCGGCGGGATCAGGACAAAATCGCCAGGTCTCTGCTCAAGCACGTACACGTTGAACGGTGCCTTCTTCCAGGCCACGACTTGGGCGAAATGGTTCTCGACTTCAATGTCGTGTCCAAGCACACTCAACCAGTACTCAGAAACCAGATGGCGATCCTTCGACTCGGTCATGAACCAGATTGAAGAGCCCGGCTTTTCTGCTTTCCCGTCATCCGACACAGTGTTCGAGGCCTCCACCATGATGTTCTGCCCAAGCGATGCGCACATCTCGCGATGAGCAGGTGTATATGTGCCCTCGTGCCCGATATAACACATCAGGTTCTCAGCTCTCATATCGGGAGGCAGAGAGCTCATGAGATCACCAGCTCCTGCAATGCCTTTGCCAAGTCTTCTACCAGGCATTGCGTTGTGTGGATCTGGCTTCGCGCCTGGCCCACCTGGCTCGCCGGAGCTGTCATTAAGGTATGCCAGTGTCTGTGGGATATGCTCCCTAAGCTTATCCCACCACACAGGTGGGCAGTCGATGTCCTTCAAGTACACCCTCTGCCTGTTCTTTTCTCGATATGCGCCGGGCTTGTCAAAGAACTGATTCGTGAGCAGGCCCATGTTCTTCAGGTAGTGCCCGATTGTCAACGGCAAGTTCTCCTTCGCTGTCAAATTCCTTGAGTTCTCAATCTTCTCGCCGCAGTTGTCGCGCAGCCATTTTGGTGTAAATGTCCATGGATCTAACCGATCCTCAAAGCCGTCAATGACCAGTGGCTTGCCTCCGACGATAACATGAAGGCGCACAAGCTTCTCAAAGTTGGCCAGACCTTGCTGCTCAATCATGTCACAACTGATGCGGTCAACATAGCTGAAGTTCGGTGTGGATTCGACAAGCGCTTTCAGATTGAAGTCGGGAGCAATGGGCTCGAAGGACGCCCGCGGCCGCTGGGCGGGCATGGCGGACGTGAGTTTCGTTCAGTCGCGGTGGTGTAGATATCGTATTTGGCGTTTGTTCGATTGAGGTTGTGGTTTCGGCTCGGATGAGTCCCAGGATGCGCGTATCAAAGGGCGTTCACGCGCATTGCTGGTAATATGCCGAGGGAAGGCGCGACGGCGTGTCAAATGGGCGAATGTGAGTCGCGGGGCCCAGGCAGAGCTCAGAAGAGCAATATCGTTCGCGTTGGATGTGTGAGAGGGGCAGTTGCGCTCGTGGTGAGAGAGATAGTCGCGAGGGAAGGTGCTCGAACTGCAGGCAGTGGCGGGCACGGAGCGGAGGCGCGCCTTGGCAAAACTTTGTCGCGACTCTGGGGAAGCAGAGCAACCCTCGAACCTTTTCCACGACCATCACCTCTCACGCCTTCTTGCGCGACATTGACATTGCTGGTCAGTATGCTTCATTCTCGTTCCTGTAAGAAGTGGCTCTAAGGAAGGTAGGTTCCGAGATGGCAGCCGCGACCGCCCCTTTCCGCATCACTTCTCTCCTGACCAGACCTTCCTCATTCTCGAGAACCTCACGTCAACTTCAGACTTTCAATGGCAAGAGATGGTCGGCCGCGATCGCTAGTACGCGAATTGACTCCCTCAGGGCCTCAGCGTTGATCGAAAGGAGGAGCAGCGATGGGACAAAGCTTCAATTGAGCAAGGAGACTCAACGGCGGCATGTGACAACCCCTGCTTCACCGGAGCAGCCTGCGGTAAGCCCTATCGAAGAGCCCGTATTGGAACCATACCGACCTCCGACGACTGGAGTCCTGGCCAGACTACCGGCTTCATGGGTCCCATACGCCGAGCTTATACGTCTGGACAAGCCGGCAGGGACATACTACCTCTTCCTGCCATGCCTCTTCAGCACACTCCTCGCGGCACCTCTTACAGACCCAATCGTCTCACCATTTACTGTTATCTACACGTCTGGTCTGTTCTTTACTGGGGCGCTGATCATGCGTGGAGCTGGATGTACTATCAACGATCTCTGGGACCGCAACCTGGACCCGCATGTCGCTCGCACTCGGCTGAGACCAATCGCGCGAGGCGCCGTTACTGTGAACCAAGCCATCCCTTATCTAGGTGTGCAACTTCTCTCTGGTCTGGCTCTACTTCTTCAATTCCCCTACGTCTGCCTGTTCTATGGCATTCCGAGCCTGCTCTTCGTTGCAACGTATCCGCTCGCGAAGCGCGTCACCAACTACCCACAAGCGGTGCTCGGACTCACTTTCTCCTGGGGAGCAATCATGGGCTTTCCGGCTCTTGGCATTGACTTGTTGTCCAACACACCAGCTTTGGTCTCCGCCGCATGTCTGTACGGAAGCTGCGTTGCATGGACTATCGTCTACGACATGATCTACGCTTACCAAGATATCCGTGATGACGCCAAGGCAGGCATCAAGAGCATCGCACTCGCCCAGGAAGCCAATGCGAAGACCTTCCTAAGCACTGTAAGCGCAGTACAGATTGCTCTGCTCGCAGGTGCTGGAGTCGCCATCGGAGCTGGGCCAGTTTACTTTGTCGGTACATGCGGGGGTGCTGCGCTGACGTTGGGCTACATGATCAAGTGGGTGGACCTTCAAAATGTCAAAGACTGCTGGGGCTGGTTCAAGAGAGGTGCTTGGTTCACCGGCGGCGCCATCTCGCTTGGTTTGTTTACCGAATACTTGATACACTACTTCGGCGTCTACGACCAGGAGCAAGAGGAGCGCAGGAAATTGGAAGTCAAGGAGTGAGAGAACCGAGTATTCGATTGCTGAGCGCGGCTTCTCGCGTCGCTGGCCTGCCCCAGTCTATCCTCTCTCAAACCTCATCCTGGTCACCAGCCTCAAGCTCCTCACCAAGCACCCACCCTTTCTTATAGCTCGGATTAAGCGGATGCGCAGCCGATCCAGAACTATATGCCCCTTGCCAATTGTCGAAATCAGCCTTGTCGAGGTCACCTCTCTTGACTCTCCTGAGTTCTGCGCGGACCTCTGGGATGCCTTCCTCCGCCTTCGCAATCTGATCTGGGATAAGTGACTTCAGCTGTTCCATCGAACGGTATTTGAACTTCCAAGAGAACACCGCGCCTGGAACTTTGATGGGCTCAATTTCAGGCTCAATGCTACTCTCTTCTGTCTCGTCCCCAGGCTTGGATGCTGCGGTCGCCTCTCGGGAATTTACTTTCCGAGCCGGATGGATCTGCAGTACGATCTCCCGCTTTCCATTCTCCTCGCTATCCTCTTCTGGAAACCCCAAGGGATGGCTCCGTCCTGTCACCGGTCCCTCGAAGCTGCTGGCCTCATTCAGGTCGACCTCCTCGTGCTCGAGTTCGCAACGCCGGTCGACGTAGACGTTCAGAACCACGACATTTCCAGTAAGCTTCTTGGTGTCAGGGCACTCGACCCAAAATCCGAAATCGCATCCTGGCTTGCTCTCGACGTAGCGTGAGATGGTGTTTGGTTCGGCTGGTTTTGGATCGTCAAAAGTCGGCAGACGGATGTGTTGCCCGTGGCCCGACAGAAGGAGGATGGCGACCGAAATGCCAGAGTTGGAGATCGTTTGCAGTCCCGTCGTCATTGGAGCTTGCGTTCATATGAAACGTGATAGAAGTCTTCATGGAACACGGATATTTCTGCGGTGGGGCACGAGGTCACCCATTCAGCAATCAGCTGCCATAATCAGTCGATGCTGGCCAGTCCTCGTGCATTCGAGCACATGCGAGTTGACAGGTGAGCAAAATCGCTGATGAGACGCAAAATCGAAGTACGCCTGGACCGACACGAGTTGCTACGAGAGGCAAGGCCCTATGTAGCAGTCGTTCCGCCCACCAATTGACTTGGAGATGCGGCCTTCTCCGTCTATCGCACTCTTCTATACAGATTCGGATTCGACATATTTGGCATCTTGTTTGTCAAACACGTCAGGGATTGGCGCTGTATAGGCCAGTCGTGAAGGCGGTGTCGAATCCCCTCGCAAGCTATAACTGTCTGGACGTCAACGACCCGTTTCCTTACCACGACCCATCGACCCGATCCCTCACAGTCCGACCCTTAGCAAAGCAAGCTCTACGATGAAGCTCTCAGTCGCTATCGCACTCGCTGTTCAAGCTCAAGCAGCCTTCGCTGCACCCATCCCATCTCTACATGTCAGAGCAGCTCCAAGTCGGATTGCCGCAAACACCGCGACCTGCCAAGTCACCGAGACCCACAACGGCGTCGACACTTTCAACACCTCTACCAAGACTCAATACTCCCTCATCATCGGCAGACCATACAACGAACAGGGCTGCCTCGCTATCCTCGCCACGCTCCGAGCCGGCATCATGAATATCGTGGACGCAGACATCGAAACCTATATTTGCAACGATGACGGTTCCAGCAACACCAAGATGACTTTCACTAGTACACGTTCTGATGATAATGGGAACTTTGATGTCGTGGAGGCCCTGCAGACGGCTTATCCGATGATCGAGTTTGAGAAAGAAGGTATCTGTCTTCAGGAGGGCGTGAAGGCGCCTGCGAAATGGGCGTCGATGGGAGGGGAAGTTCGGCGACGAACGAAGGCGATGAGAGGGTCTCAACGCGATGTGAGAAGACGACTAAGCCCGGGAGATACCTCTTGATTTGCATCCGCTATTCAGCCAACAAACACCTTTCACAAAGAAGCTGCACACAAATTTGATAGCACACAGCCAACCACACGCTCGACATTAACGACTTGGATCTTGGCGTTTTTTTTATATCCGTCTGGCTGGTCGACGCAAAGGATGCAACTACTGGGAGTTGCTCGGACATCGGTGTACGAGGGAATGGGAGCGAGGAGCGATGGGCGTGAGACATACCTCGCTTGGAATGCGAGAAAATGAGAATAGGCATTGTGGAGAATGGTCTACCGTTGACATATCTGATTCGAGTGTTCCATCATTCATAATGACTTCTGCTTTCGACAGAGTGCAGGAGTGCTGCAAGTGACGTTGAACTCATTGGAACGAAAAGAAAGCATTCAGTGCCTGTCAACATGCTTCATTCAAACATCTCATCAAGGACACTCACTCCCCTACTTACTTTCTTCCCGAGCAGGGCTGATAGAGCAGAGAATCATACGGGAGTCAATGTACCTGCTGCCTCAGATGCGTAGAACAATTCATCGAACCGTGGTTGACAATGTTGTCGCTGCTGCTGTTCTTATGAACCAGATCTCCCAAATCTCACGCTAGGCCACTGCCAAGATCTCTGATCGACGCTAAAGCAGTGCACGGCCCCCATGTTTTGACTTTGGCAGGTCAACGATGTCATCACCGTACCAAAACGCCAATCCCCAAGCTCTGCGCGTAGTGGTGGTAATGATGATGGTGTCTCATTCACAGGTAGGAGAATATGTCTTTGTTGCCTCTCTCCTGTTCTCGCCTTTGTCCACCAACATCACAGGATCGATTTGTTGGGGTTTGAGATGACTGACGGCCGACCGCTACTCCCGGAGACTCAGGCATCACAGACGCGGTTTAATATGAGCCAGAAGATGGAGGGACAACAGAGGAAGAAGAGGGTGTTGGTCGTGGGTGCTGGGGCAGCAGGTACATACACTCTTCCCGAACAATTTGCACCGCGTGTACTTCGCAATGCTGACTTCTTGCGAACAGGCATGTCCTGCGCGCACCACCTCGCCGAACATCCCGACAAATTCGATGTCACTCTCGTAGACGCCGTCGACTATTGCGGAGGCCAGGCATACTCGATTCCACTGGACAAGCAGAAGACCGGCGCGTCGTGGCTGAATCAGGGAGTTCAAGGAGGGTCGTATATCTTCCACCATACTCTCACCATGTTTGCGCGCAATGGATTTTGGGCAGACCCAGTCAAGCTTCAGGTATCTTTCGGAAAGGGAGAGCAATTCTGGAGTAACGTCTACCCTACCAAATTGCTGGAGAAGCACTCCAAAGAGGTGGTGAGATTCTTCCGCATGCTGAAGATCGTAAGAGCTTTGGAATTGGTGTTTGCGTTGTTGCCGATTAGTATACTCGTCAAGATATTCCGCTTCTCGACAGAGTTTGCGAATGTGGTGGCTTTACCTATGGTGGCTCTGTTCTTGGGGACGGGGAATTATACGCCAGAGGTGCCGTCTATGATCTTGGAGAGATTGTGTACAAGCCCGACGTATGGCATGTGGTATCCGCCGGATAAGAACAGTATTGCTTCGAACATGCCGCCGATGGTCGTCTTCCCGAATCTGAGCGACTTTTACGAAACCTGGAGGAAGAACTTGGTCAAGAAGGGAGTCAAGGTCCGTCTTTCAACCGAAGTCACGCGGGTCGTGAAGAGAGACAAGACTGGAGTGGTAGTCAAGATCATTGGCCGCACACCCGTAGAAGACGGCCACAACCCCAACTCCGCCTGGGTCCCCGACGACGTCGAAGGCTCCAAAGCCGACCCAGACGCCAAAGAGACCACAGAAGAATACGATGAAATCGTCCTCTGCGTGTTGACAGATACCGCCAAACGCCTCCTCAAACCCACCATAACATCTCTCGAATCCCGCATCCTAGGATCCGCACAATTCGCAAACGACATCACAGTAACGCATCAAGATCACGAATACATGAAACGCCACTACGAGAATTTCTACGAACCCAAACTCGCCGTCCAATCCATCAACAACCAAGACATGTCCTCCCGCAACGCCTGGGCCCAAGAAAATTTCAAAGCCATGTACCTCATCCGAATGTACCCACAAGACCTCACCAAACTCGAAATGTGTTTCGACTGCACAAACTACCAAGCCCAATTCCCTCCCTCCGTGCCCTTTGAAAATCACGTATTCCAAACAATTTTTTTGAATAACGACCGCGACGGCCATTTATGGACAAAAGACGAAATCAAACCGGAGAAAATTATTAGGGAGGATTGGTGGCATCAATTATGCCATTCTTGGAAACATTACGTCAAAGTCATCCCGTTCCTCATGTTCCTGCAAGGGAAACGGCATACGCGCTACGCATCCTCGTGGACTCTCGTTAACGCGCACGAAGTAGCGTGTATATCCGGAATTTCTGCTGCCGTCGATTTGGGCGCGACATATCCCGCGGATCTCGAACGGGATAAATTCGCGTTTTTGGCGTTTAGGTTATATAATTTGTTGGTGTATGGGAAATGGGTCAAGAGGCGAGTCACGGCCAAGGGGAGTAAGGAAGCTGAGGGGGAAGGCAAGAACTGGGCCACAGGGAACGAATACGGTAGCCAGTACGATGGGCCGGGGGTGAATGCTGTTGAGGAGAGGAAGATTTGGAAGGATGAGGTTAAGGCTGGACGGAGTTTGGAGGGGTTTTAGGGGATGGAAAGGGTGGTCATGTCGATGCGGGAGATTCGACTGTCGTATTGTCATTCCAGTATGCACTGAAAGAAGTAATCATCAATTGTTATAACCCCAGCATTGCTCGCTCGCTTTCGCAATCGGCCGTCATTGTGATAAAAGAGAAGAAACCATCGTCATCCCAAATGCTCGGTTCAGCTTGAGCACTTCAAGCCATCCCACCCATACCATACCCACCCCTAATGAACGCCATCCCAAAAACCAAAGCTGGTCCTCAACAGCCAGCCAGCCATTACATATACAAGCCGTCATTTGTTTATTAGACAGCAGCCTTCTTCAACCCCATAGCATCATCAACCATATCCCCCCAAATCTGCTTCATCAAACTCGCCTGCTGCTCCACCGGCACACTCATCCTCCTCAGATTGACCGCAACCCGATCAGCCATCGCGTGAAAATCGATATTCATTCCATGTCCATCCGTGTTCTCCGCCATAGGCAAGTACACAGCATCAGCAGACATGGTATTGATCTGCGGCTTCATCACAACACTCTCTTCGGGCTCGACTGCGAGGGCGTTATGGTGGGCGGTCTTGCTGGAGGAGACATCGAGGGTTGGGATGATGGGCACGCGGACTTGAGAGTAGATGTCTACGTTCTCGGGGGCGAGGACGTCGGGGAGGTAGGCGAAGTCGATTGTGGAGGAGTCGTTGTTTGCTTTGAGGGAGCGGGAGGTGTTGAAGTGGCGGACGTTGGGCTTCGGAGTCTCGACCTTCTTATCGATCGCGGCGGTGCTAAAGGCGCGGGAGTGGGCGAGCTCGTCGGCGTTGATGCGGGCGATCAGCTAGGATTTAAGTGTCAGTATGAAATCGGAGATGTAGGTCATGAATTGTCACGTACATCCTTCTTTGAGCCCGTGGCATCGATCTGTCTGCGTTTGGCCTCTGCGCGAAGACCGGCGACATCGCGTGGGAGGTTGAGAACGGATGGCTCCTTGTTGAGGATGGGCGTGAAGGTCGCTGGACCGGTCATGTGGAGGGAGCGGGTCTGCTGGACGGCGCGGTTGACATTGCGGGTGATGAGGAGTCTTGGGCCAGACATGATGTTCTTAGGTTCTTAGGTACTCGTTTGTTCGTTGGTGAGGTGATGTTCTTGATTATACCGCAATAGGCGGCTCGCTTGAGGTTGGGGTGGTACAGCTGACGTTGCCTTCAACGGAGGCAAGCACGACCAGTGCGAGTAGATGAGTCCGCTGTGGAATAGTTGGCAGTATGCAAGTACGTGTGAGCTGGAGCAGGGGAGTGCAGTGAAAGGTCGCAAGAAACAGGAGCTCGAGGGAACAGGTATACTTAAGCACAACGCATCGGGTGCGACTAGGTCATGGTAGTACAACAATGGAGCTGTTGTGAGGCTTGCTGGCGCGGTTCCTCCTAGATTGTCCGATAACAGGCCAGGTACATTGGAGCTCCCAAGCCTCTCACCCGCCTGATACAAGATGTAAGAGGTACGTGCGTGCACCATAAGCTCCCGGTCATCCTCCTCCCCTACTTCCCCGTAGTCCGTTGCCGCCTCGGGTCCCGCCAAATGTCAATGCTGCACGCGCTCGATAAGCAGAAATGCAGCAGAAACAGCGGTGTACGTATTGCTGCGCCCAATTGCAGAGGTTGCGGCGTTGTTCAGCTGTGTAGATTGGATGAGAGGATGGAGTGCATAGCCTTGCAGCTCACTCACCAAACATCTCACGTGTGTTATGCTTTTCTACCCCACTCGATCTACAACTCTACAGATGCTTGAAGCTGTTGCTTGTTCTTCCATGTCTCCCGCTTCATCATCAATGCACTGCTGTCGCAGTCTGGCCAGATGCATATCCTGTACAGAATCTATCGTGAGGCATTTCGGGACAACACACCTCGCAATCGAACGTTAAGTTGATGATGACCTGTGCAACGTCGTCTTGGCACGGATCTTGGAGCTGATAGC
This sequence comes from Pseudocercospora crystallina, assembly GCA_003666085.1. NCBI lineage: Eukaryota > Fungi > Ascomycota > Dothideomycetes > Mycosphaerellales > Mycosphaerellaceae > Pseudocercospora > Pseudocercospora crystallina. The sequence continues at coordinate 134,881 of QQNG01000269.1, forward strand.
GCTATTAAAAGCATATCCCGGTCCGGCATCCGAGCGTCCAGTGCATTGATATCCGGCTCGTCGTTCTCGCGTTCCTGATTACCATCCCTGCCGTTCAACATAACCTCACCCTTTCAACATTCTTAAACATCCCGATCGTACCATTCACCCTGATGAAAATACACCGAATGGACGGCAGAATGTGGATCTGCGCACGCGTACGCTGAGACGCTGTTGACTCTCGACACGAGATGTAGCGCCTGCCAGACAGATGCATTCTGCAGGCGTTCCTGCAGAGCGTGCAGTAGCGAATGCTGACCGCTAGAGGACAGAACTTACGCTTCCTCCAGGATAACATTCGCTTGCGCCTTGCTCGCCTGTCTGAGAAGTTGACCAAAAAGAAAATGCGGAAAGTGCGTCCGACATCTTGGGAGGCAGCGGAAGATCCGAGAAGGCGTTCCATTGAGATCGCTACGGCTGTTTAGACAAAGACAAACGCTGCCCTACCATTGTGCAATGTTCCCTTGGCATCTACTGGAGCCCTTTCCACTCGGAAGAACTGCAACTGCATCATGATCTCAAGGGGTCTGCCTCTCTGGAGGGCTTCGATAATGAGACAACATGACCAAAGGCGCTGAAAGTCCTATTCCCTCTTGGTCTCACGGGTGCCCTCTGGGAGAATGGAATTGTCTCAAAGAGCACAAACGCTTCGGCAATCGTGAACAGGTCGATTACTCTCATGGACTTTTGAAAGACAACCCAAAAGCACCTGAGTGGTTCTCAATGATAACCGCACAAAGTTGTTCACTCGTGCAATTATAGTGAAACCCTCGTATGGGGAGGCGATGTATGTGATTGGCGTAGAGAATGCCTTTGTCTTGAGAAGCTCGTGCTGGAATTCACAACGCATTGCGCAACACCCGACACCTGACACCGGCAACTCTCTTCACCTTGCTCCATCCTGTACCTTCCGCGTGAGACTCTCGATTTGACTTACTACAGACATTTCAGAAAACATCACTCTCAACACAAGAAGGCCCACCCACAAGTCTTTTCTATCGCTTTTTGAGCTCAGCTTTCGATATCTCCAGCACGACCGGCAAACAGCACGCTATGTCGGTCTGTACCTCACTTTTTCTTGAACTGCCGGCAGAGTTGCGCAACCGTATCTACCGATGCGCTCTCCTCAATGGACCCAAGTACATCAGCTTGCAGTTGCCCCTTCCGCGAGAGCCAGGTCTGCTTCGCGTAAACCGACAGATCCGCGAAGAAGCGAATTCCATCTATCTCGGCGAGACTGAGTTTCATATCCGAGCCGACAACTTCGACCCCACGGCCCTTATCAAGTGGAGTCGCAAGTCCAAGCACCACTTCAAATCCAGAGTGCAAATTCGCATGTCACGCAGTGCAAACGGCTCAGGTATGTGGTACAATGTCATCGCCTGGGTCGAGGCTGTCTTTCGGGAGGAGACTCCGTGGCGGCTTAACCAGGCCGGAGCCAGGAACCCGGAGGTGCTCATCGCCGCGAAGATGTTCGACGCTGCTACGCGGATGAAGGGGAAGAATATGGGTTGGGAGGATATCAAGGACTCGCTGGATGAGATGCGGCAGATTGCGGCCCTTGGGAACGGCGGTTACTGGACGCTGGCGTGAAGATGGGAGGGACCAGGAAAGCGCACTTGAGGAGGTATCTGTCACGAAGCTGGGTTTTCAAGATGATGCTGGTGCTTAGAGGAGATTCCTTTTCATTGACTGGTTACTTGCCATTCTGTGTAGGCAAATACATGAATCGAGCATAATTGTCTTGCGTTATTTGAAATCATATACGAAGTCTCCTTCAGAAATTCTGGTCTGCGTTATTTCGGTCAGTACTAGCACTTACTTGAAGGGCAGCACATGCTTTCGAACCTGCATATTGAATCGTCCGTGCTCTGACTTCCCACAGAACTAACTTCAATTTCTCTTGCACAGGCGCACACTTCAAGCACGACACACGACCACGCTCTGCACTAAACCAAACATCGACATTTAAATAAGCCCACCGCACTTGCCACAATAAGTCAACAGCTCCGCGGCTACCAACTCGAATGTCAACATCCTCACCTCCGACAGTGGCGGACACGCGCTGTCGGCTCCTCGAGCTTGCGCCAGAGCTGCGCAATCGCATTTACAGGTACACTTTGCACGGAGACGATATCATCATTCCGCCCGAAGGTCCTCTACCCGCCGAGCCTGAACTTCTGGGCACATGCCGCCAGATTCGCTCCGAAGCTCGAGCTATCTATTTCAAGGAGCGCGTGTTCCGATTTCTAGTCGGTGATTTCGACGCGACGGCACTAGACATGTGGAGTTGCAAGTCCAAACAGCACAAACATGCCAAATTGGCCATGTCTTTCATGTCACACTCTGGTGGTAAAGTCGCTTGGGACAATCTCAAAGCTTGGCTGCAGGCGTGGCTTTCTGGCAAAGTCTCGCATTACCCCGTTCACCTGGGCTCTACCAGCCCAGCATGGATTGTAGCAGCCAGGATGTTTCTGGTGATGAAGCGCATGAAGGAAAAGAAGCGGACAACATCCTGGGAAGAAGTTGAGGCTGTCCTGGAGGACATACGCGCGGTCGCTGCCGCTCTGGATCCGAAGTGGGCATTGCCTGATGAGTGATTCCTCCCGGGTCACTTAAACAAAATGTCAAATGCATCTGATTACAGCGGCACTCTCCACCACCCAGCTCTCCCGCTCAAGCAAGGCACAATCCGTCTCGAGACCATGGCAATGCGCAACACGAGACTTCTCCGTGTACGTTGACCCTGCGCTAACCTCCATATCTGTCCGATCTTGACCGACAGCTTGCTCTAGCCTCACTCCGCAGTCGACACCAAAATTCCACCACCTTCTACACCATCGCATCCAGTATCTGCTCTTCTTCACTCTAACGTGCCCATTCAAGCAGCGGCTCACTATGACCTCAAACTGCTACTCCCCTCCGCTTCTTCAACGAACCGACCTTCACACCACACCTGGATACAGCACAGCTTGCGGAGACTCCAGACAAATACGACATGACTGCTTGCCAACGCCGCCACCGGAACCCATCCCAACGAACATCCCAGACCAAAGCCGGGACCTCCAAGGGACCAGCAGAGAGACGCCACGATTCTCGTCCAGAAGCTAGCTGGATGATTCACTTTACATAGTCGCAAAGAGTGAGGTACCAACCAAAACCAGAGGTTGCCTTTTCCAGCGAACATAGAGTGTGGCAGAGTCAGGAAGAATCGAGCGTAAGCGATGGGTCATGAAAGTATGTCAATTTTCCTTTACTTCATCACGTATGCACAGTGCACACTCACACACACACATACGCCAGTCTTTCGCCGGAGTATTTACATGTTGTCAAAAAAAGTTGCAGTAACAACTCATACTCCGAACCGGCCGTACCCCATATCCTCTTCCCATTTCCTCCCTCCTATCCGAATGCTCTGTCAACTATAAAAAGAGGGCCGAACGATTTGAGTGATTGCAAAGGTAAGTCGCCCCGTCAGGAAACCGTTTCGGTCCCCGTCTGGTGGGAGTCTAGAGGCAGCTGAAAGAGTGCACCGACAACTCGTGATGAACTGCCAACAACGGTCGATCCCCAGCTGAGTCTTCTGGCACCTTATTCCTGGCCGAATCCAACAGTCTCCTCGACAGCCCACAATAGCTTCTGCGTCAAAGCATCGTGAGACTTATAGGGCGGGAGGTCCAGTCTGTTGAAGCAAGTATGCGACTTGGGCAATTGCGTCTCCTCTCCAGACTTCTCGATGGTAAATCTTCGAGGTCCGTCTGACCCTTGCAGGTCCTTGAATCCGTTAACAGGGATACGGGAAGTACCGGTAGCGAATTGCAGCAGACGGGACTTCTGTTCTGCGTCCCAGCTCCTAACAACCTGCGAAATTGTCAGTATCAATTCAGTCACAACCTGTTGCTCGCACTTGTAACTCACCTTCCAGAAATTCTGGATGACGACGTCATTCTCAGTGTACCCGCGGTAGTCCGTGTGCTTCTTCCAGTCATCAACATCGATGTCTGCTATACCTCCGATGAGCAGCTCCAGTTCACGCTCATCAAAGACGTTCACCAGATCCGCCGGGATGAGCTCGTGGAAGCCGGTGACGAACGCGTTGAACTGCTCCTCCACACGTTTTTGAATCCGCCACTCAGTAATCAACTCGACATACTCCTTCTTGTTCTCATTCGTAACCTCGATGTCCCTACCACCAGGCTTGAGATCGACGGTGACCTTCTCGCCGAATCGCTCGTCTTCCACGGAGAATGTGCTGTAGATGACATCGGTGATATCGTTCTCCATCGCCCAGCTCAGCGTCCTGTGGAATTCTGCGTCGACACCCTCCATGTCTTGGAGAGTGACTTTCTTCTTCAAAATCATCTTGTAGAAAGCTCCAATAAAGAATGCGTCCAAGAATCTCCTGTGGAAGATGGCCAGGCCGACAACTCGTCCAATGAACTTGAAGTAGCCAAGATGCTCCGGGTTGATACCGGAGTGAGGGTTGATTTGAAGGGTGTAGTTGTCGTGCGCAGAGTATTCGAACAAACAGTAAAAAGGGTTAAACATCTCATGAGACAGCAGAAAGAAGAATTCTCTGCAGGATGGTCAGTACGCAGATTACACCCTTCAGCTTGCTTGGCATACCTTGAAAGTCCACCATAGTCCAATCCATCCTCTCCATCGAACTTGATCATCAGACGCTTCTTGAGGTCGTTTGGACTTTGTCTCATGATCTCAGCATACGAGTCCTCGAAAATATGCGTACGTCGGATCTTGACGTGACATTGTCCGGACAAGATTCTCAATGCTGGTTGTGATCGGAAATAGATCAACTTCCTCCTGAAGTCACGCTTGTACTGAGGTACATTTTGATCCAACGAAGATGGCAATCGAGGGTCGTCCCATGTTGTCGTTTTCGTGTTATGGTCGACAAAGTAGACACGCGCGGTGTTGGTAAGGCGCATTTCCCATCCGCTTGGGAGCGGCCCGAGCTGCGACACCGGCTGCTGCTGAATCGTACTGTTACCCGTCGCGTTCTGGCCGTACATTCTTATGTATTGCTGTCGCCGCGGGTCAACCCACGTGGTAGTGCGAGTATTATGGTCCACAAAGTATGCACGACCCTCCGGTGTATGGCGTTGCTCCCAACCAGCAGGCAGCTCACCAGTACCGGCAGTAGTAGTGCCAGTAGCCACCATTGAAGCAGCGTTGGCCTGGCCTGCAGGATTGGGTGTATGAGACGGCGAATGTTGCCTGTCAGAAAGTGAGGGCGAGTTGGCACCGGTCCTATCCTCAGGCAGTACACGTGCCTGATGCCGTTGTCGCTCCACATTCTGCTGCTCTTGCATCTGGGCTCTTTGCTCGCCAGCATTGAAGTTCGCGGTCGGGCGGATCCATGTTGTCTGCCTCGAATTGTGGTCCACGTAGTATGTTCGCCCAAGATTGTCCTCTCGTCTCTCCCAGCCAGGAGGGAGTCTACCTTGCGCATCTTCAAAAGCACTGAAACCTGACTGATTGCGCGTGGCTTGCGTAGCGGAGCCATTAACTGCCGATGTGCTGACCGTGCTGTTGGTGTTTTGGCGGGTCGCAGCGGCTGATCCGGGGTTGCTTGTGGGTCGATCGGCTTGTAGAGAAGCGGTACTCTGTGCTCCAACGGGCGTCGATGGAGTATGCGCGCCGTTGGTAGATGGGCCAGCGGACGACCCTGGCGGACGATTCCCGTTGCTGTTCGAGGTGCCGTTCGCGATTGGGGTGCGGAGGTTAGTAGAGATGTTCAAAATGAGCTTGCCGTTGACGACCAAATTGTCGTTCGACTTTCTGAGGTCTCGCGTGATCATTTCTGGACGAGTCAGCAGCGTTTCTGATAAGATAAAGCGTATCCAGCTTACCATCGCCGCCAGCGTCGAGGTCGATAACACTACCAATACGGAGATTGACAACGCCGAGGAAGCCTTGGTCCTTCTTCTTGAACTTCTTCTGGTCAAAGATTTGAACCGCCAGTATACTTTCTTCTGTCACTCGCCTGATATGTCATTAGCTCGTGTGTTCCAAAGCCAAAACATGTGGCCGCTCAACGTACATGTCAAAGCTCTCGTTCCAGTATGGGTTCAGCGTCTTCTTGATGACGCCCGTAGTCCTCGTCTGCTCGCCGCTGATGGTTGCGACGGCGAACGGGTCAGGAAAACCTGTCCATAGTCAGCCTGTGCCGCCCATTCCGCTGTCTCGTGCGCATCGCCACTTACGGAAGACATCTCTCTTATACAGCCCATCCGCCGCAATGACTACGCTTCGTGTCAGTCCTCTTCCAATCATCTTCACACTCCTTTCCTAGCTCTTGACATACTGGTAACTCGCAGATTAGGCTGCGAGGGGAGCTCCATGGCTGTGCTGCCTTGTTTGGCGCTCACTGGGCGGTTGCGCTGTGATCTGGTCGGGATACCATGCACCAGGTCCGGCGCAATTCAGTCGCGTAGATGTACGTCGCTGGTCCGCGCGAATAGGGGTGGTGGAGTGGGTGCGGTCTGGAGGTGGTGTCGCTGTCAAAGAATCCGCGGAGAGTGCAGCAGCGTATGACGAACGGAGGTGCGCTCAGCCACTTCGACGGGGTGCCAAAGGGAGCGCCTTCGATCCGCGCGGGCGAGCGGGCGCGACGGCACAGTAATCCAGAGATGTCGCTTAGATAACAAGGCACAATTAATGGGCTTTCGTGAGCGGTCGTATGCGCGGCGATTGCTTGTGGGTGGGTGATGTTGTGGCCGTGTGATGGCGCTGAGATGGGTTCCCGCCGGGAAGCTGGAGGGGCTTCACTGCCAGGATCGTGCTGTTTGGCCACTCCACTCGAACTTCGCACCGCAACACTTCCATCACAGCCTACGTACACCCATCGACAACATCAATCTAGACTCAACATCTGGTCAGGGTGGTCATCTATACATTCGTCATGATCTCTATCTTACAATCCACACTCTATCGCTGAGTGGCGTCAAAACATCGGACGGATTCTCAAAATAAACATGCCTCAGGAGATACCTTTCCTCCTTCCCAATAATGCCCTTCTGACGCCGGATATTAAAGCAAAAACAAGCCATCTCACATCAACATAGCCGACATATCTATGCCACTCGGATCCGTCGCAGCAATATCAGCCGCCAATGAAGCCTCCTTCTGATGATACAAAACAGCCTCCACGGGCCATTCAACCCAATGCTTCCAGTTCTCATCCAGATTCCCCAAAATGTCCTGCAAAACCTTTGCAGCCCAGCCGTTCATCCACCATCTCTCATCCAGCATATCAAGCAGAACGCAGTAATAGCTGAGAATGATTAGTGCCTGGGGCATACGCTTCTTGATGAGCGTCGCAAATCCAGATGGATCCTGTTTCGGGAAACAGATGATGGATCCGAGGCTGGCTGCGCCAGAAGTCTGTTGTACGGTCGCATAGAGCTGTTTGAGTTCCGTGAGGACCATCGTGCAGAGTCTTCGCTCGTCCGGGATCATGGCTTCGACGCCGAGCATGAAGTCGAGATGGTTGAGGCCGAAGTCCATGCCTTCAGGGAGAGGGTAAGTAGTCCTACTCACACGTTAGAATATCAACACGTCTTCTCGCTGACTGACATCGTCTTACTCACCCTGGTGGTATAGCTTCCTGAAACCCTCTCGTCAAAATCGGCGCAAACGGACCTTGTGCAAACCAATACCATGTGTCCCCTTGCACAACCCCAATCCCCTTGGTCAGATTCATTACAGCCGCAAGCGCATCGATAGGCGGTACACTCGCCGGTATCGCATACGCAAAAAGCGCCATGAGCCAAGTAAACATGAACCTAGCATTCGCGTTATCCACCGTCGTGACCCCCGTGTCCTGTCGAAACAGAGTGATCGCCTTGTCCAAATGATCTACCGCACAAGCTTGCAGATACACAGCTTGATCTGGCTCCAGGTAGGCTTTATGAAGAGCGGTGTAACCCAGCAGGCCATGCATGAGATAATCGTGACGGAAAGCGACTTTGGGGAGTTCGTTCTGCCATATGGAAAGATACTCCAAATCATTCCGTTCCGTCATTATGTATTTCGTATGTGTCATGAAATGATGCATGAGTTGAAGATCCTGCTGCCAGTCCTGAGCATTTCCTTGTGCAGGCGATGGTCTGTCTATGAGGCTGGTGAGGACGCCGAATGGATTGGGAGAGCCTGGGCTGTTTCCGGCTGAGACTGTGGTGCTCGTTCCCGAGGTTTCTATTGAAGTTGTTCTAGGAAATTCTGGGGCGGATGGAGATGCTGTTGATTTCCGTCGAGTTTTTGCATCGTCTCTTGGGATGTTGGGGCCTCCTGCGAGGGAGCAGGGAACGCCATGTCGTACGCAGTTTGAGCAGGGAGATTCTTCGTTGCACTGTGAGTTTCCATCAGCGTACGCTCATTCACCCACTCGCCAAGACTTCGCATGCGGAGTCGGTGGTATGTTGCGGAGTATGCTTTGGACGCGATAGAGAATGCGAGCACATACTTTGACGTGCCTTCGTTTACACCTGGACCAAAGACTTTAGTAAATGCTCTACAACGTTTGGCTTGAATGCTGTTTCTGCGTACTGACTACACCCTTTACGCGACTTCTTGTGCCCGACACGTGGTGCTTTGCTCACAGTAGGATCCATATAGGTAAGTCCCCACGATGGCTCCACGAAGGTAGTGTATTGAAGCATTGAGAAAAGCAAGAGCTTCAAAACAACAAGTCAGGCAAAATCTAAGACAGCGCCATATTTGCCGACGGGACGGCGTTCTTTAATTCCGATTGCTGTATGGGTAAGTATATAGGGGTCTTTCAAAACACTGTTGCCTTGAACGCGTTCAGGCCGACGGGCATTGCGAGCCCAAATACATGTAGCAGCAGCAGGGCCATAGCCCATTCCGAAAGGAGGTCGGCACTAGCTGTAATCAATGACAAGTCATGAGAACGACCGGACACTACAATGCCAAATGATAGCAATGTGTGGCTATGAGTCGAAAATCGCCCCGATGTGACTGGCCAGGTGTAAATAGCAACCTGAACGCTTTGCGTCACTTTCCATGTGCCCATATGGCTGCGTGGCTCCCCGTCCCTTCCTTCAGCTTCAGCTCAAGGGACACGATAGTGGACGCATGGCAGTAGAGTCAATTAGGGAAGCTCGACGCAAGGCATGGCTCATCTTGCTCTGACGTCTCAGCCTTGGACCGGCGTAGGAAGTACCTACTCCGGACCCAAGGATGGAGAAGCTTCAATTCGATAGGATGGACGTTAGCCGAATACGCAGAGAGGAGAAGTCGGACGAAGCTTGGCCTAGACAAAAGATGCGGTGTTCAAATCCAGTCATCAGTATGTCGTTGCGGATGCCAGCTGACACAAGTTGCTGTTGGCCGCTGCCCGGCCGGCGTTGCGGCCGAATTCGCAATGTGATCTTCTTTGAGGAATACGGCATGTTAATCTGCATCAACCTTGAATCGCGCCCGCCGTCTGGAACCATCAAAGTGCAGCTATGCTTAGCAATGAGACCGAGGAGTCATAGTCTCACAAGCCGTCTGATCTTCGTCCAGTATCACAACGTCAAAGCGAAGGACCCGAACAGAGGGCACGAGACGTGATCGGGCAGATCCGGGCATAAAGACGACAATGTCGATCATAGACCACGCGTGTAGTCTACAAGCGAAGCGGCAGCATGGCCACAATCGGATCCTAGGCTAGCACTTCACGGGCCGATGCAGCCTACATCCTTCGATGTCTTTCGAAGGCTCCGGTTCCTGGGAGGATGACATAGCTTTCGTAGGACTGAACGCCCTGCGACTTGAGTGCAAGATATGAGCCGATTTGATGAATACAGAGACCGGTGAAGATAATCAAGAGCCTCAAGATTTTCAAATTGAAGGCATATCTAGATTCATACCATGGCGCACGGTAGAAGGCTCTCAACGAGGAAAACGAATGCACTCATCAACCTGTTCCATCCGCCTGACTCGGTTGTCTCGGCACCCTCTGAGGCTGAGCAGCTCTATTCCACATATCAATCTGTCAACCTGCAATTGTAATTGATGCACTCACCTCGCAGAGATACGAGTAGTAGGAGATGACAGCCGGAGCTCAGGTCTACAACTCCGACCTCATGCCATCCACCCTCCATCTTACATCGTTAGGCAACCCCATACAATGCATGTACGCCCGCTCGCCACGTGGACACAGTGGCTTGCCTCAGCCCTGTGAATGCTGTTCGAATGGCTGACGGCGATTCCGAATCGTCACACCTTCTGGACTTTGTTTGCAGAAGCACTTGACAATGGATGCCTGAAGATGCACACCCTCCAGCGTCATGTTTCGTGCGTCTTGGCAACTCAGCCTTGTAGCACTCTCGGTACCCAGTGATCATAAACCGCCGATGCATATAATCTTCCCGTACACATGCAAGATGCTCCTCTGTCTTGATATCGAACCACTTCTGCCTGGCGCAAGACGTGATGCACAGATGGCCGTACATCGAGCCTGCAGATGCAGTCCTATTTTGGGACCAAGCATCAGATTGAGGCGCAATGTTCGCATACCGTCCTTCCTCGTCTGCTCATCTGCTTGCAGTCAATCTTTCTCAAACTTCGACAGCAGTGTGGAAAGTTGCGGCTAATGCCAAGCCAGAACCCTTTCTGCTACGTGCAGACGATGGAAGGATGCAGATGTCCGGCTTTGGAGCCTCGTCGCCCCCACTCCAATTAGGGTAGAGTAGAGTGCAGCTTAGTGATCCCGTGCCGATACCGCAATCATGACGGCCGCTGCAGGAGGATCAATTGACGACCTCACTCCCGTCTAGTCTACCAGAAATGTCTGGCGCAAACCGACCCTGTTCTGTTGGTAGTGCTCGGAAGTGATTGCGAAATCTTCGTTTCCTGTCGGGGTGTCTCCGTACATCGTATAGCGCGTCCGGGTGAGGTGAAGATCAACGACACAGCCTCCACGATGGTCCTATAGAGACCTTTTTGCTTCGGGCCCGTAAGGACGATCGGAGGGCAGCTCCGTATTGTGGGTTTCTCGCTGTCGCAGAGCTTGTACGCGTATACAAGCTCTAGGCTGTGCTCCGTATTCATGCTCATGCTACTGCATTGTTTCTATCCTGCTTGCGCAACGATTTTCTATGTGCGCGGAAGGATTCGTCATCGATCTAGGGGCTGCTTGGAGTCAATTGGTGCTTCGAGGTCCAGTTCATCGGTGAAGTCCGTCGGTGAAGTCCATTGGTGAAGTGGGATGAGTCGCTGGTAAAATCGATCAGGCAGATCGCAAGACCTCTTGGAGACCTCTTCCCGCCATACTTCGGATCGCTCGCTGGACATTAATTCCGTTTGGGCTCTCGAGGACCTCGTCGTCATCAACAACAACATCCTGTCTCCCTTGTCAAGAATTGGCCATATCTTTACGCCTGATGCATGTGCTATGCAATGCCGGAAGCGATCGTCAAGACACGCCTCTGTGTACCTGCTCCACGCTCCGGCGCATGAACAGCGTGTAGAGCGCAATCGCATTGACCATCTGGAACTGCCAGACGTATGCGGGCATCCAGCGATACGTCCCTTGTCAACGGAGCACCTCTTCAATCTTCACATCTACCTCTTGACATGCGCCTTAAGATGGCAGCATTGGCTCTTGAACCCAATACGGAGAAACTTTTGTGGCTTCTTTCGGATGCCTTTTCTTCAATTCTAGCTTTTCATCTTAACACGCTCTTGAAGTCACAAAGGTAAAGTCCAACGTTCCGACCCCGATCTTAGTATTGGACCTGGCGCGTGGAAGCGCGAAGAGATTCAGCACATCATAACACATCTCAGTGGCGAGCCGAGAGTGTCAGAGTGCTGCTCTCAATGGGTCATGTAGAAGTACGTGTCTCGTGGCGCGTGCGCTCAGTACGGGTTGTAGCCTCGGCCGCGTGGTCGGTAGCCTCCTCGATAGCTGGAAGAATGTTAGTCGCAACTCCTCTCCTCAATGCGCAGCAAACACAACGTACCCTCCACGACCCATCGGTGGTGCGCCGTAGCCACCACCGCGACCTCCAAAGCCTCCTGGCGGGCCATAGCCTCCTCCACCAAAGCCACCTCTGCCACGAGGGCCACCTCTACCACCACCGCGGCCACCTCTATTCATACCTGGCAGGTTAGTGCGCTTGGGTACAACCTGAAGTGCTTGTCAGTGATCTGCAAAAGTCATCCTGCATTCCGGCGCACGCGTACCTTGATGTTGCGACCTCGAAACACGCTCTCGTTGAGCACAAGCGCTTGTGTGACCAAGGCTGGCTCAGAGAACTCGACGTACGCGTATCCCTTCGGATGCCCAGTGAACTTATCAAGCAAGATGGTCACGCGGTTGATGGAGCCACAACTCTGGAAATGCGCCTGGATCTCTTCGGGGCTCGCGCCATAGTCGACGTTGCCCACGAAGATGCTCCGCGAATCGATGTCCTCCTTGCTCTCGCGCAAGTTCTCTGATTGCGAATCTATGCTGGCCTGCATCTCGCGCAACTTAGCAGCCTCCGCCTCCATCTCCTCTACTCTCTTCTTCATCGCCGCGATCTCTTCCTCATCGCCAAGATCCTCATCTTCCGGCTGGCGGTCGAGTTGCTCATCCTCGCGCTTGGTATCGGCGGCGTCGGTGTCAGCCATGGTGTATGATGATGTCGCGGACGCGCTCCTGGTGGGTTGTGTTAGGTCCTGTTGCTGTTCTTCCTCTGGCATGTCCGTGGGAAATTATGGTCGGAGCTCTTTTGAAGCTCCGCGGGAGTGCCAACGACGTACGTACCTGGAGGATTGGACTGTACGTGTAGCTAACGAGGTGACAAATAGTACAGTAGTCGAGGCGACCAATGTATGTGAGCAAAGGAATGCAAGGAGGTTGTCTATGTGTAGAGACAGTGGTAGTGTTTTGGATGCTGTGATCAAGAAACGGGAGCATGGGCCATTCTCGGCTAGTCTAAAGCGGCTAGCGCCGGAGACGCGCATATACAATCACAAGCGTGTCTTGGAGTGAAATCATCTGGAACTTGCAGGTGAATGAAAAGACACTGGATGCGAGTAGTGCACTCTGGAGCAGCATGTAGCATTCGGCATTTGTGTGAAGTAGAATGAAGCCTGCATCATCTGATATCTAGGTATTGCCAAGCCCTTGAAGTCGTCGTGCACGCGTTTCATGACAGATGTTCGTCTGACGGAGGGCAGTCTCTGAAACACATAAGTTCTGCTGTGACAAGATATCTATCCACTCGCCAACTTCTTGAGCTGCGTCATATCTCCATTGAATTTATCCGAGTCACCCCCATACGTATTGCTATCCTTGTACTGCCAGATGGTATAGTACGGCCAGCCTCCTTGTGGCGTGCAAGGGTTCGCATTGTAGCAGGCCATGAACAATGGATTTGTGTTCACGAAGGCGTTTGAGTTGCCTGTGCAAGAGGACCACCAGCTCGGGCTGGAGTAGAGCACAGGATACCGCCCTGTCTTTGCGTAGTATGTGTTGCTGAAGGTCCTGATCCAAGAAACCGAGATGCAATCGCCTTCGAGGTCTAGCATGCCAGGCAAAGTAATTCCATCGTTTGACCAGCCACCTCCATGAGCGAGAAAATAGTTTGCCTCTTGCGAGCCGTCTCCAGTTCCACGCGCAAAGTGGTAGCCGCCACGGATGAAGCCTGCGTCGGTCGATCCAGAGTAGTGCGAGCTGAACTTGGGGTCTTGATAGGTCGTGCCTTCTGTGGCCTTGATGTATACGAATCTCAGGCCTCCGGTGCTGTAAGCAGCGTTGAAGTCCACCGAGCTTTGGTAATGGGAGATGTCGAAGCCAAGGACAGAGCTGGCGCGTTCAGCGATTTCATGTTGTGAGAATGCAGCTGCGTCTTCAATGGGGATAGAGAGCGCAGGTAGTGCCAGCGCGAGAAGAACAGAGGTGACTTGCTTCATATTGGCGACTTTGATGAAAGTTGAGGGGTTTTAAAATTGCCTGCTGAAGCGGGTCAAGAGAATCGAGACGAATACTTATACCTTTTCCTTGCCCCTTCGGTCTAGAGTTATACTGAGATACTTCTGCTACTTTTGCAGCCAGCGCCAAACATGGTGTCCATTCAGCAACATCGAGCCACCCATGAGTTGAAAAGGGCCTGCGTAGCGTCGAGGTAGTGGCCGTGTTCACCAGTTTGTGATCCCAAAGAGAAAGGCGAGTCGGGGGTATAGCAGTTCACAAACTAGGCCGGCAGTAGCTGAAAAAGAGCAGGACAACGTGACAGCGATAGCAAGATGTGTTCGAGGGCCAAAATGAATAGTGGTCTTGTTAGTGAGGTTGTCTCGCGAGTTTGTAGCGGAGAAGGAAAGGAGCGACGTCGTGCAGGAAAGAAGATCATCCGCGGGTTGCGCATTGGCCGCGAATCGCCCCAAGCTTCTCCTGCATCCAACTTCACCAACAACCCGGTTCATGCCATGCCGAGCAACATCACATGCTAACTTCCAGATACCCATATCCAACTGAGCGAGCCCGCGTCTTTTGCCAATATGAGCAGCGACGAACATAGACCTCTTCTCCCATCTGACGAAATCCATTTCGCGAGCCAGGCCACCAGCTCCACGGCCGCGTCAGCTAGACGGCAAACGAAGAGGTTCTTAACATCGAAGACCGGCCACTATGCTGTATTGCTTTTAGTAGCACTAGACATCAGCTGTATCTTTGGGGATCTCCTGATCACTTCGTTGGCGTGCGAAGGACACATCCCGAAAGACGATGCCGATAAAGCCGGAGAAGCGCTCGGCATTGTAAGCTTGGTCTTCTCGTGTCTGTTCATGGTCGAACTCTTGGCGAGCATATGGTCTTTCGGATGGACGTACGTAGGAACGCTGAGAAAGCGCTTGATATGGGCTGACTGTTGCAGATTCTTCAACAGCTACTTCCACTGCCTGGATGCAGTCATTATTGTGGCGGGTATCGCGCATATGAATGTTATAACTATTATAGATCGCTTTACTAAGGAATACCAGGGCTCATTATCGATATCCTTCTCCGCGGAACCCTGGAAGAAATCGGATCCATTGTCGTAGTGCTCCGTCTTTGGAGAGTACTCAAGATCATTGATGAGCTGAGTGCTGGAGCTGCCGAGCAAATGGAGCCTTTGAGTGACAAGATTGATGATCTGGAGAAACAGAACAAGGAACTCAAGCAGGAGTTGAGTGTGCTGAGGCAGCAACGACAGAACGTGATGAACTCTGTGCAAGAAACGCTGGAGAGCTGAGATCATTTCAGACTACGTTGAGTCCACAATCCCTCAGGCTGGAAACTCATGGTCTGAGCACTCTCTTCTTGACTTAGCTCACAAACATGTGTCCGCGCCCGTGCGCAGCTCATCCGCCACCATACTGGAAGTGAGCTGCCAAACTGAAGCCAGGAGACGCTACATCCGCGATCATCGGCCTCGAAATGTATCAATTCGACTGCACATCGACTCAAATGACGCTGCCTCTGACAAGTCACATGCGTGCGCACAGCCTTTGTGCGCTTCACTCACGCCTCCAGCCAGCCTTGCACGGCATCACCTGAAAACTTCACCTGCACGTGTCCGTGGTGCTTGCAAGAGCGGCGACAAATATCTTCCTTATCATCCGCACTTCTTTGACTTCGTCCAAACAACACCAACATTGCGAGACCCGACAGACTATCCATCTCTTGGCTCACACCACAGCTGCACACACTCGCCCTCATCATTCCCAGTCAGGATCGACTCGCCACTCTGACGAAGTACCATCAAGATGGCAACTAGCGGCAGCGCCAATGGTGATGCTGTGTCGTTGGCTTCACGCCTCGGTTTGGTCACTCTCAACGATCTCCAGAGCAAGCAACTCTCCCGTGCACTGGAAGTCGTCGACCGCTTTCGAGGCACTGGCAGTTTCAAGAGGTCGTTTGAGTTTCCTCAAATCGTCGTCACCGGTGATCAGTCCGCTGGCAAGAGCGCGGTGCTGAACGCACTGACCGAGGTGCCATTCCCAAGTAGAGAGAACCTCTGCACTCGCTTCGCCACCGAAGTGATATCCCGCAAGAGTACACGAATCGATCATCATCACGATCAAGGCCGATGAGAGCAAGAAAATGAAGAACTTCGAGAATCTGATCGCATTTAAGAGGACACTCAAAGAGTTCAAAGACCTCCCTGCGGAACTTCCTGAAATCATCAGAGAAGCCGAAGAGTTGATGGATCTTCCAGATCTGACCCAGCAGAATGGAAGAATGGACAGCAAAGATTCCCTCAAGGCTTTCTCCAAGCATGTCCTCAGCATTGAGATATCCGGCCCAACTCGTCCTCAACTGACCGTCATCGATCTCCCGGGGCTCATCCAATCGACGACCCAGCATCATACCGCCAAAGACAAGGTGTTCATCAAAGAGTTGGTGCACGAATATGCCAAGTCGGAGCGCACCATTATCTTGGCAGTCGTCTCTGCCACTAGCGATGTCGCAAACCGAGCTGTCCTATCGGTAATCAAGAAAGCAGATCCACAAGGTAAGCGGACCTTGGGGATCATCACGAAGCTCGACAAGCTCGAGGATGAGCCAGATAGACACCAAAGCTTTCTCGACCTCGCTCAAAACAAAGACCCTGCGAACTACTTTGGACATGGCTGGCATCTGCTGAGGAACCGTAATGGCAAAGAGGCCGCAAGCACCTTCCAGATGCGCAATGAGAAGGAGAAGACCTTCTTCGAACGAGCTGTGTACAACTGCATCGGTTCAAAGCACAAGGGCATCTCAGCGCTTCGACAGCGCCTTGCAGAGCTACTTGAGAAGCTCATGCTTAATGAGATTCCTGCTCTCTTGGCAGAGATTCACCAGGCTCTTGTGGAGAAAGAGGCAGAGCGCGAGCAGCTTGGAGAGAAGAGAGCTAGTCCAGGAGAACAGAGAGACCTTTTGATGAGCATCAGCCAAGCATATGAGAAGATCGTCACATCCGCGACTGAAGGCCACTTCAACGATGACTTCTTCAGCCAATACTTGAACGTCGAGGATAAGACCATCAAGAACAAGAAGTCCGTGAACAAGCCCGGCAAGAACAGTAATGACGAGCCTCACGATATGTTCCTTCGAGCTAAGGCGCGCCGCTTCGAGTTTCAGTTCGCAAATCAGATGCGTATGCATGGTCACACGTATCGTGTCTTACAAATCGGTACTCCACACCGCAACACTAGCCATGACATGCTCCTCTTTGGCCAACAGACGGTCAAGCTGTGGCCAGATTACGAAGCGGCCAGCAAGGAGCAGGTGGTGTGGATGCACGGAGAGGCTGTTGAGTGGGTTCAAGAGTGGCTTACAAAGACTCGAGGCCGCGACCTACCTGGCATGTTCGACTACATGCTCCTGAGCCGCCTGTTCTGGGAACTGTCGAAGAGCTGGGAGACCTTGGCGTCTCAGCACATCGAGAAAGTCAGCAACCTGGTCTGGGATTTCGTCGAGGCTGTCATTGAGCATGTCTCGTCCAAGGTCTGCAAAGAAGTCCGTCGGAACCTGCAGGACCGCGTCGACGCTGTTCTGGAGCGTCGCCTTCAGGGTGCTCACGATGAGCTCAGCAAGATCATCGCCGATAAGGAGCGTCCTGTCGCAACATATGGTCCCGCTTTCGACGACAACGTCCAGAAGGTTCGTGCATCGAAGCATTACCGTTGGGACGTCAACGATGTTCACGCCAACGCGCTCGTGAACGGACTATCGCAGCAAGCCGCTGCACCTTACAACAGCAACAATACACCTTTCTACCAGTGGGATGACAACAAAGCCACCGCTGACCGTGCTCTCGATGCTGTGATTGCGTTCTACGGCGTAAGTGATTCCCTGCCCTTCACAGACACCCTATACTAACAACTCACAGCCCGAACTCAACTCCTTCGTCAGCGCCGTCTTCACCCAAGTCGTCGAGCGAAACCTCCTCCACCAGCTCGCAGAAGAGACCCTCTCCCCTCTCCTCGTCGGCAAGATGACAGAAGCCGAGATTGCAGACATCTTCGCCGAGCCAGGTGAAGTCTCAGAGAAGCGTGAGATTCTGATCAAGGAGATCACTGAGCTGAAGGCGATCGAGGATGCTTTCGTGGAGGCCCTGTCGGCGCAGAAGCGTCATCGTGATCCAGAGGCGGATGGTGTGCCGGCGACTGCTTCTCGTGAGGCCAAGCGTGCTGTGAGGCGTGCGAGGGTTCGGAGGACGGAGACTTGAGTCAGTTTGAGTGCACTGGCACCATTGAAATGGACGTGGGAATTCGGCGAGACAGCAGCCTGAAGGCTCATACGCGGACGGATCTCACATCAGCTGTTGGCAACAGCTGCCAGGCGTTTGTATTACTAGAGACTTTGCGAAGCAGCAGGAACAAACTCACACGAGGGCTTCAAAATCTTTCCTTTCCAGACTGTCTCTAATCACTGTCGTACTATACACATATCCTTTATCCCAAAGAGCTCACGACCTCAGTCGGCGCAACCCAGAAACGCCAACAGCACCATCGCAAATCGCACATTCCAAAACATCCAATCTTAGGCATACGTATTGCCCGTCAAAGCACCTACGCAGCTCTTCCCAGACTTGGCAGCCTTCATCTCCAGGTATAACGAAGGATTGATACCCTTCTTCATCAACTTCTTCATCTCCTTCTCACTCAACGCACTCGTATCATAGTCCGAAGCATGCCATTTCCCTGTCGAATCAAAACTGCCAGACCCGCTTTCTGATACGGTATGGTGGCTTTGTCCGTCTTCGCCAGCTTCGCTCGAAGCTGCTTCGGAGAATTGTTCGACTTCCGTCTTTTTCAATATACTCTTCAACGGCATAGTCGGCTTCTGACTGTTTCCTGTCCCAGGCCGGGTTGTTGCGGCTCCATTTCTCTCCGCAGCAGGAAGTCGCGGTGCCGCGACTTCATTGCTATCCCCATTGACGTCCTGCGAGCTAGTCTGTCTCAACTGATCTGATGACTTCTTCGGACCCGGATGTCGCTGCTCCTGATCTCGCAATTGCGGGCCCGAGCGCATCGTCATGATACCGCGACTGGTCTGCCATTGTGTTTGGGACCCCACGGACTCTTGTCTGTAGTTCTTGTCGGGCGCCTCAGCACCATACAGCGTGTCAATTGAGAAGCGCGGCTCATCAGGCAATGGCTCTTCGTCCGGATCTTTTGCTGGTGGCTCGTATATCGCACTGACAGACTTCACCGGCGGCGGCTGTGCAGGCGGTGAAGCTACGACGCTGTCTTTCCGCTCATTTGATACATAGTCCTTGAAGATTCGCGGGCGGGAGAAGTTGACCGTGCGTTTTCTAGAGGATTCCTCGGTGCTCGTTGAGTCTAATGTTGAGAAATCGGGCATGCTGGGTGGCTCCAGTGGGTGCCCTTCTTTTCGTCGTCGTTGGCCAGAGCTGACAGGGCGATGAGGTTGTTTGTGTGCCCGAGGCTCAGGCTCAGACTCAGGCTCAAGCTCAAAGGCCCTGCTCGACGGGGATGATGCTCGGGCAGCAAACTGTACTGGTCTCGACGGGGGTCCGTGAGCGTGTAGAGATGGTGGAGTGCGATGCAAGATACATGACTCCGGAAGTGAGAGTCGTGGCCCCCATCACCGCAATTGCTTCGGTTCATCAGGATTCAAGGCGGGACCCTTCACGCACCGCAGCCAATTCCGAGAGGGCGGATGAGAAGAGATGGACAGATCGTCGACTGAACGACGCCTTGCCCTGGCCTGTCTGCGTCACTTCTGCCATGTTCCGACCAATCAAAGGACCAGGCGCCTCCCGGACTATAACCTTGATCCAACATCGCTTCTTCCCTTCCCGATTTCCTGACTGATCACCGACCTGGGATCTGCATATCGCTTGCTTCTGAGAGGCCCACGAACATCGAATACCACGTTCAAGATCCAGTGGAGAGCCCACTCGTCCAGGAACCTTCCCCAGAGCGAGATTTGGAGAATATCGACAGGGCCTCGGAGGCCGCCAGACACCGCACATGGAAATTGGCAACGGTCACGTGTCAATTTTCCAACGTCTGCCCACCGAGTCAAGCACTCGCAGGAGTATCTTCACCATCGTCGGCTATGAACCCAAAAAGAGTACTGACCTCACCTCACCACACCACCATTCTGACCTCTGCTACCGGTTGTAGCGCAAATAGGGCTGAGCGTCACTCATCCGTGATTGCATCGCTGACCGCAAGAACACCTCTTATACAGGCAATGCACTAGCTTGAGGAAGCTAGCTTCTTGCTTCTTGAGGCCTGTATGGACCTCACCTACTAACGGCACCTTGTACGTGTAGCGAACGCTGTGCTCGCAGGCCTCCAGAAGTCCAGATCTCCAAAGACCATGCCTTTGAAAAAGTCAAGTAAGAGCCAATCTCACTCCACCTCGCATGCCATCCCTCCAAAGCTCTGGGATCAATGCCTGACATACCGGGATGGCAATGTCCCATCCGGGCAAAGACAGGCCACCGGCCCACCAGCCATGTCTGCTCCTGCAGCGCTACAGAGGAGCATGTCAGGAACATCGAGCCTATCCATGACCTCCCCAATCGCGTTTGAAGCAACCACGCAAACTTTCCAGCATACCAGGACCATTGCGACACTCTTGGCGCATTCTCGAAGAATGGGAAATGTTCGGCCATTTTCCTGCCCAGGAGCACGCAGCGGAGATAGCGACGATATGCAAGAGCAGCCTCCGCGCGCGGTCTTTGACGGTCAATACCAAGGACGCGCGATGCACGGCTTGTGGAGACCAAGAGCTCCAGATCGTTTGAACAAACACGGATCTGGGAGCCTCCAAACGCCTGGAGATTCTGGAGATTGCTGTTAGTGTCAAACGGGTATCCATCTGCACATGAAGCCGTTCGGCTCGTGAATGAGACACCGCAGCAGCCAATGCCTGTCGCCGACGACTCGCCAGTAATGGTGTCTTACAAATCCACTTCACGTGAGAATGATATGTGGAGAAATCAGTCAGCCAGACGGCAGCAGCGAGGAACACCGAGCGCGAAGAATACCACAACCGCAAGTCTCTGGCGCCTTTGAAGGGACCTTGCGAAGAGTTACGATGTTTAGGCTCGGATCACATGTCAATAACATCCGTACCCGCCCAGGCTCGGATCTTGCTCCGACCCTGCTGCGGCTGCACGACCGCATCGGTCTTGCAGACCGCGTTCAGGAAAGAAAATCACTATGCCCCAAACGAGACAGGAGAAACCTATACCGCAACGAAAAAAAAAGCTACCCAATGACCTCATGGCCGCAAGTGCATGTATTCACAGGAGCCCAACAACCCGCCAAACGGCGCCAGGGACAACTTTCAAACTAGGAGCAACCAGCAGCATCTCCACGATCAACGGCACTTCCTCCAAAGCTATACAGATCGATCTACGATTTGTAACAAACCCATGCAATAATCCCTCCGCTCCGTCATTACGCAGCTCTCACCACATCCATCTCCTAGCGCGCGGCTGTAAACGAAAAACGATGCAGAAGTCACTATACCACCCACGCTGTGAGTACGACCCAACGCTTCCGAGGCCCCATTTCGGGTTGAGCCTCTCCAACGACCCAGAGAAACGGTTACGGAAGCCGAAAAACAAGTCGACTCGCTCGACTCGCTTTCGGTCAACAAGCCTCTAGTGCGCCAACCAACCAACTCCTCCGGAGCGGTTCTTGTCCTACCTATGCCATTCCATGCCATGCTCGATTGTTGTGAATATTGTGTCTTCCAATATGAGACGAGACGGGTAAACCGGTAGGTATCCTTCTCGCTCGCTCACTCATATACGCGCTTGGGCGTGAGTGAGAGATGGTGTGATGAGTGAGGAAAGAGTGAATGAAGAGCATATGGACGGTGAGTGAAGGCATCTCATTTCATCAATGCCATATCATGAGATTTGGGTTTTCATTATTCTCTCTCTCCCCTTCTTCTTGCTACTGCTGCTGCTCCGGTGGCGGTCCACACATATCCAGGCCGAGGACTGCCAAACAGCGCCGCCACCGCCACCACCAGTATGCAAATTTCCCCTCCCCTGCGAGCTATATTTACAATTTGTTCGCAGCAACATAAGGTAGATAGAAGATTTTATCTCAAGATTGAAAGCAAAACAGAATATGCCCTTCCATGCTTCGATTCGTCATCAATAGCGTCAGCGTCACGCGGACTTGCCGTCTTGTGTATGTAAGTATGCAGCAAGTTCGAAACGCTCAGCTCATTCCATCATCGTCATTCTCGTCAAAAATTTGAGGAGCACCCATCATGCATTGTTATGCTCCCAGCCAGCCAGATTTGCCCAAAACGCCAGGTTCTAGATTTTGCCTCGTCGTCGGGGCATCGGATGAACAACAGAACGCTTAGGTCTTTCGTAAATCAACCATGTAAAATGTCGATGGAGCCCTATGCGGGCTAAGTCTCCCGTGTTGTAGCAGCATGGGCGATAGTCGGCCAATATTTTCTTCCCACTCTGTCGGGACGTATACTATACGCGTTTGCAACAATGGTAGTGCTGCTCAGCCATGCGGGCAATCAGGCGGCGGGATTTTTCCAGTCGGTAGTTCAACCGTTTTAGGTCTACAATCAGTAGACCCTGGTTCTTCCTTTTTTGAAAAGCCGAATCGGTCCCTCCATCGGAATGAATCATCATTCTTCTTCCTTCAACCCGCCGTGACTCTTCTTCTTGCCGACCTTCATCCCGCTGAGTCTCCCGAGCTTTCTCCACATGCCGGAATCACGCTTAGGACTTTGAGCGTCGCTCATGGGCGGACTGGTTGGCGGAGTCATGGGACTCTCACCGGTAGGGCTGCTAGTACTTCCGCTGTCGTCCGTCATGCCAGGACCGCTTCCGTTTCCAGATCCGGTAAAATTCGCCTCAGATCCGGTGACTGCTGACTCCGCAACACCGGACCCTGATAATGGTGCAGCAGGAGACGATGTGGTTGGTGTGAGCTTGACCGAGAACCGTGACCTGTGTGATGACGCTGATAGCGGTAGAGGTGCTGACTGCCTGAAGCGAGCTCCGGGGGAGTATGAGTGCGAGTGGGGCTCTACGGCTGTTTGTGGAGGCGGTGAAGCCCGCGAATGCCGTGAACGCCGTGTGTTTATGGATCGGTCGTCGTATGCCCTGGACATCATATTCTCTTCTGATGTGTTGTACGGGCATGAGTTGACAGTCGGGTGTGCAGTTTGCGGATATACGCTGTTGAGAAATGGAACGAGTACAGACTCTTCCATCAGTTCGTAGATCTTGGCCACTGCAGGATCCAGTGCTTCAGGCGCCGGGGGCATGTCCTTAGGTTTGAGGCTCACAATGGGATCTCGCACATCTGATGGCAGATTCACCTCGCGCGAACCGTTCGGCTGAATGTATGCTTCCACCAGACGCTGCCATAGCGCCTGCACGTATTCCCGATCTTTCTGCGGTGGTAGCCCGCCTTCTGACGCTCTCGACATCATCTTTGCGTAGTGCTTCTTGTATCTCCCTGCGTCCATGGTGAACTCCAGCGTTTCTAAACAGTGGTTGTTTGATAAGTAAGCCATGAACGCGGCGAGGGTCCACGGCGGCGGTGATGTGTTTGCGAGGATCTCTCTGAGGTTCGGTCTTCGCGGGCAGAAGGGCCCATGGGCGCCCATATTTGTCGGTATTGCAACGGACAGAGGCCGCGATGTGGGGTGGTGATTATCCTCAGCAGACATGGCGTCCTCGTCGTCGGCGTCGCAGTCCTCGGTGAGGGCCGACGACGTCTTCAGCGAGGAGCCGTTTGAGGAGGTGGAGGAGGTCGTGGAGGTGGAAGAGGTGGTGAAGTGTGAGGATGGTTTCCGCACCACCATAACGTTTCGAAATATGCCTTTTCGTCTCGTCCCGTCGGAGGTGCTCTTGCGAGAGCGCAAGCCGTCACCAAAACACAAGCCTTGCCGCGGGGGCTGCTGTATTGACGCCAGTTTGGATTGTGAGACTGTATCGTCTCACGACGCCGTGGTGCGTGCCAGCGCGGGTCTGTTGGTGAGTGTTGTCTGCGGAAGGTGTGACCGTCACTGCACCTGTTCGCTGTGTCTATATCGGCGGAGGAAGGAGCGGTGCGGGTGTTTCTCGTAGTGGAACTGGAGACGCAGGTCCTACGCGGCGAGCCGTGTACGCTGCGTTGACGTTGCTGGTCGAGCTGCAATTAAGCGTTGGAGGTCGCACAAGACGTTTCACACGGTCGTGTCGCTCGGCAAGGAACCGTCGATGGAAGAATGTTATTCGGCCTGGCGTGAGCGAGCGGACGTCCGCCTTGTACAACTGTACGACGGTGGTAGTGACAGGTTTGTCACTCGAGGTGGAAGGTGGAAGGTGGAAGGCTGAGAACGGAGCCCGGTCCAGAGGAGCAGTGCGGTAGGATTCGATGATGAGAAATGCGGTGCCAGCGTACGAGCAGTGATAGTCCTGGTGGAGTCGAATTAGAGAGTGGTGACTGAGGTATGCTTCGTCGTTGGAAGAGAAAATATGCGTGTTTGCCGACAGTAGTTTCGTCGTTGAGCCAGTGCGTTGGTGTGAGCCAGTGCGTTTGGTGTTCTGGTAGTATTGCCGGAGGAATGCTCGCGCTTTCGAGACGGCGGCTTCCTGCTCCCAGAGCGACTAGGCTAGTTCAGTTAGGTGGCAAGCCATCTGACAGCGCCGAATGCCTGCGCCCGGCTGGTCCTTGTAGTAGAGGCCTTGCGCGGGCCTTGGGTCGGTGGTGTTTCGACGAGGACAGACAGGCCCGGTACGAGCAGGGAAATGCCGCGCGATTAGTCAAGGAGCCCTCGCCGCCCGCTCATACTAAGAACAAGGACGCCAGATGTGAGCCTTGTGAGCCTTCACGACACCGCGAGCAACGATCGGAGCATGTTTAGATCTCTGAAGGATCTCTGACCTGCGTGTGAGAGCGCAGACGAGCAACCAGCAGGCGGCCCTACGAGAGAGCACGACACTCGACTAGAGAGCGAGCGGACAGCCAAACGGGCAACACAGGGCCCTCTCATCGCGCAGCCTTCCACCCTTCGAAAAAGTTCCACAGCCAATGAGCGGCCACAGATAAAGACTAATGCATCTGCTAGCTGCGATAGCCAGGCGATCGTTTGCTCACTGCCGCTTCCACGAAGCCACCAGCCCCACTCTGACTGGGGCTCCCTTCTCCTCATTGGCCGCGTGCCCCTCGCGCACTCACTTGGACAGCATCCTCCGGTTCGCTGTGTAAGGCTTCCATTCCTTCTCGAACAGCACACGTCTCACCTTGCCTGTTTGCCAGTGCAGCCCAGTGCGCAGCCAGTCCGCAGGCGTGGGCTCGGCAGCCAGCTGCTTTGACGCATGGCACATTTTTTGACGGCGACCGCGAGATTAGATTGCACCATGAGTCCGGCATGCCGCGACAATGGGAGCGAAGCAGCGCATCGCCGATCCCGACACCTGACGACTCCTCACTGACGAGTGATGCAGTAAGTCGACTTAGTCACAGTACGTACAAGTGAAGTGCTCTCACGCAAGCAAAAGGCAGTAGCGTGAGAAGAGGAGAGAGTCACGTACCCACCGCCTGCAGGGTGGAGGTTGCTAGCGTCTGCCACACCTGCATCCAAGGGACCAAGACTGCGCTCCCGCTGCGCTTGTTCAAGGCGTGTGTTCCCTTGTGCAACTCCCTCTGTAGTAGTAGTCTGTACCGCCGAATCACATTCGAAGCACCTTCGATGCATTCCGAGAAAGCCTGCTAACGTACATGCCATCTCGACATTCATCCAAAGCAGTGCGACTCCCACAGCCAATACCATCTCAATACGCCGACTGGGTACCAATGTCTTTCGTCACGGCAACGGCCAGAGAATGTGTCACAGTAGGAGAGGAGAAAGGACGGTACGGTACCCAGCATTTCCAACCCAAGCGACATCGTCAGCACAATCATCGAGTGAGACCGCCTCTCGCACGTGCTCAACCAGACATTGATGAGATTCTTATCCTGGCTTGAAACACGCCAGTGCCCGTAAGCGTTTGCTAAGCTGATGCGAACCCGCAAGGCAAGCCAGGCGACGCGACAATCGCCTCACCTGCTCACTCCATTGCGAGATGTGCCCTCAACAGAAACACCGAACACGCAGCCTTACCTCACTCCTCAAGCAGCAGGCAACACGCACACAGAGAGAGGGAGACGCTGGTTTTCGTGATGTCCACACAAAAAGCAGGACGATCTGAGACATGCAGCCCCGCTTTGCGATAAGTGCTTTTTCGTCATGCGCACCGTCTTCCTGCATGGAAGACTTCGCGAAGGGCACTCAAGCCTTTCTAGAATCCTTCCGGATTCGGCCATAGCCAGATCCCGTCGCGACGGCGCTCACGCCGCCTCGGCACACGAGCGGGAATGTCTCAGATCGCCGAGATTTTGAGAAAGATTCTCTGAAGAAACAAAGCGACGAGATTGTCCTTTGTGAGCAGGACAAAGAGAATTATTGACCGACGCGACGGCAGAGAACGGAGTTCGCTGCGTCTGCCGGACGCGTGTTGAGGCTCTCTCATATCGTACCTGACTTCTTTGTTTTCAACAATGAAGGCAGGCACCTTCGGACTTTCTTTGGCCCTTTCTTTCTGCAGGAACACGTTCTCCGATCCAGTCTTCTCGGCAGAATCGTCACACAGTTGAGAACGACTCCGCAGGCCCACACAACGGACCGTCTTCTTCGGTGCTTCTCACCAAGCACGTTTTTCTTCTCGCTCGCCCCTGGCACGTACGCCTCGGTCTTGTTTTCGGGATGAATTGAGCCGCAACGCGAACATGCAAGGAACTCCACTCATCAAGAAAACCGGCTTTGACGATGGCGGTCTTGTTGACGCCATTCTTGAGACTTGGTTTGGTCACGGGTGTGATTGATCCACCTTTCGCTCGCGGGAACAATGCAATGGCAATTGGTAAGGAATGCAGCAAAATGACCCGAATCGATACAATCCCGTATCGATATGGGCAACTCAAAAGTTAGCACACTTTCCCTCCCTGGCCATCGCAAGAGAGTGAGTTTTGGAGACTTCTCCGGACTTTCTTCCGGAGCTTTTACGTACGCTCTCTCTCTCATCACACAATTGCTTTAATCAGATACGACCTATGGCCTGCGGGTACTGTGCGTGAACACTCTGTCGGATCAAAACCGCTTATGGGTACCTTACGGTCTAGAAAAGGCAGGTACAAGACATATTCGTCCTCTTGCTGGCAGCCGGGGATTTTCTATAGCGTGTAAGGTATGGATCTACGTAGGTCTTAGCGACTAGGTACTGACTCCATCGGGTTAAGAAAGAAAGAAAGACTTGTTGATGGCTTGAGAGCATGGATGTGTTCTAGAAGCGGAAGGTATAAGACGCATCTACATCTATCCAGCAGTTCTTGTCCGTTGTCCAAGGCATGACTTGCTCGGCCCCGGCCCCGGCCTCATCCCTTCCTTACCCGTAACCCTTCCCTTCACTTACCAGGTCAACTCCGATGTTTCTGCATATATCAAGTAGGTCTAGCAGCAGCAGCGCTACTCGTCGGCGACTTCAGGTCTTTCTTGCCCTCACCGACTATACGCACGCGGAATCACTGCACCTGAGCTGGGGAGGACCATCGTCGATGGCAGATAGTCACTACTCAGCTCACGAATGCCGTAGAAACCAAGTCCACATGCCGTGGCCGCGCCCGGGCTTGGCTCCTCAACTCTCACTCTCACGTCCTCCGCGCCGGAGTCCGGAAAACACTCCATCGAGTAGGCAAATACGCGTGCACGGCGCCGTTATACATCCCAGCAGCAGCATACATACGCACTCGCCTCAAGCTCCTACATTCCCCTTTCAGGTAGGTGACATAAGCGTGCGTGACTGGTCGCTGGAATCAATCATTCTTCTTCAATGCAACATGCCTGTCTGAGTCAGTCAGAAGAATAGGATAGGCAGGTTGGTTGCGTCGTTATCTATCCAAGAAGCTACTTATGCCCTCCGTGTCTTATCGGATATGGCTTGGCCTTGTTGCAAGAAGTAGGTTTCCGACGCTATGCTGCGGACACCGGTTTGCTACGATGTAGGTCCGGAGTGCTGGGTTATGGGTCTTGATGTTGTGGTCATGATGTGTCGTTCAGAGTCGCTGTCGGTCGGATGAGCGGTTGTTGCGTGTCGAACGGCCGCTGTTAGGCATGGGATGATATCAAGGACGTCGAGCTCAAGGCGATGAAGTGCATTTGCCGCATTCATCCCTATCACGCGCCATGAGCCGAGTAGTGTCGTCTGTCGTTTGGACGTGTCGTCCGCGGGAATCTCCCACGCAAATCTCCACGCGAATCTCCCACAGGTACCTTCCCCTGTTCAGTCTTATCATCAACTGGCCTCGATTATCGACATACCTGAGTCGGAAGACTCTGCCAAACAACTGCAGCATGACATACAACCACAAAGCCAAGCTTCCCCAAAATGGCGCAACGGGGCGTTACATGGTGGTTCTGTAGCGCCTACCCAAATGATCCCCCGTCGAACTCAATCCCATGCCGATCCCCAATCATCTTCGTCATCTGCTTTGGGCGCCGGTTTAGCTGGTGCTGGCGCGTTTTTGCTGCTTGTCGTTGCAGTCTGCCTCGATGTTGTCGAAGCACGAGATGAGATAGCTGGTCGACTTGTCGCAGTTGCGGGTGGAGTCGTTGTCTTCTTTGCGAGTCCTTTGGGCAGCGGTCTCTTGCTGGCTTGTTTTGCTTGCGCCTGAGCATTTAGCCAACCTTCAAAGTCGGGCTCGCCACCATCGTCGTATGCTACGCTGGACTGGCTCGGTTTCGAGGAGTGAGTTGTGGTTGACGGCGCGGGTTCGGCCCACGGGTCATCAGCGTCCGCTGGTTCGTCGTCATTCATATCGCCCCAGGCTGCATCGTCTCCAAAGTCTTCGGTATCCGCGGGTGGCGGTATAGCAGCAGTTCGCAGGCCCGAAGAGACCTTTGGAACTGCCGGTGCCGACGAAGCAGGCTGAAGTACTGGACCGAGATTGGAAGATATCACATTCGCCGGTGATGATGTGACACGCTCGATTTGTGGCCGTGCAGCTGTGCCATTTGGTTGAATCTCTCCGGTAGCGGAACTAATCTTGTTCGTGAAGGAAGAAACAGCCCATCCTATCCACTGGTTACCTCCTTGTGCAGAAGGTTGGGGCGTACTCATACGCGTGCTGCCTGCAGACGCCGTCTCCGGAGGCGGAAGCACCGTGTCGGGTAAGGTCGCCTGATACTTTCGTACCCGTTCAAGGTATATGTTGAGCGTTTTGTTGGCCTGATCTCGGATCATCTTCTCCTTGTCTATCAACGACGGGCAGATAGCAGGGAGCATCTTCGTCGCGCAGTCATCTTCATTGAATATGTCCGCAGTTGCCGCGAGTGCTAGAAGAGCCGCGTTGCGAGCATGCACGAATGGGTCTCGAAGAGCTCGGGAGAACGCCGCGGTTAGAACTTTTGCTCTCGAGCTAACGCCCAGGTTTCTCGCAATCTTTCCGAGGCATATCGTTGTGTTGGTCCGAATACCCGGCTGATCATCATTGGCGGTTTTTGCAAGGTGACGAAGCAGTTCTCCATTGATCACACGGTCGGAGAGTTTTGGAACCACAACGAGCACCGCCTTGACCGTCTGCTCTCGAACGACCGGGGCGAGATCTCCGAACCCAGTCACCATCTGGGGAAATATCTTGTCCGACACAAGCTTCTGGCTCAAATGGTCGATCATGTGGGGCAAATTGTCCAGAAGGCAAACCCGTAGCGCACGGTCAGGGCTGGCGAATAGCCGGACAATAACAGGCGTGATGTTCGCATCGTACTCGTCCTCGGCCAGCTTTGAGGCAATGCGCATGGCCAGTGAGAATGCGCGCGGGCCACCGCCTCCAAACTCAACCGACTTGAGAAGCTCCGGTAATATCTTGACTTTGAAGAAGTCTTCGGGGAACTCGTTGGCTTCCACGACTGATTCGAGTTCGCTGAAACAAAGGTTAGTGAGTAATAGTACGTGCACGTGCTCCGGAAGGATCGTACCTCAAAAAGATGTCCTTCTCTGTATCGCTCTTCAGGCCCATGTTGTCGATTCCATCTGTCAGCTGTATGAGAGGCGTGTCGAAAAAGGCTCCACTTCGACTGCCTTGTTCCAGAAAGTGTGCTACACTCAATCGTATCTTGGGCGCGGCGTGGGTCAAGCGCTTATAGCTGTTCTGCATATCCACAGGTATGCCTTTGGTCGACCCAATCTGATCTTGTCCTGAGAAGCCACCATTGAACACCTCTGACACAAGAATGCCATAGTCGTAGGAATCAACTGCGTGCGTGGGATTCCGCCGTACGCTGTCCCAGCCACCCTTCGCGACTTCTGGGGGAGAGTATCTGCCGATGTCCGGAACCAGGCTGCCCTGTGTGAAGATGACAGAATCGTCCTCTTTCATGGAGCTCAAGATGTCCAGGCCTGCGATCTTCCATTCTCCGCTTTCGCTCGTGAAGATGGATGATGCACGGATGTTGCCATGTACTGACGATGCCTCATCGTTGATGAATTTCAGCGTCTTTGCGACATTGTGTAGGCCCCATTTCAGACTCTCTTCGCTCAAGGCCTTCCGTCTCGTTGACCAGTTCAGCGGGGTGATTCGTTCAGTCGCAATGTAGATCAGTTGGTCTGTCTGGCTTGGTGTCCAATAAGCAAAAGTCGCAATCGGAGCTCTTTATACATTGACCCACCTCGATGGTATCCAACACTTTTACTACGCCGGGATGTCGTAGAGTCTTGAATTTGCGCAGCGCATTGCGAGCGAGGGGTAGGCGGGATCGATTGGCGTTGATGTCGAAGGAAAACACGCTGCACTTGGAGCCATCTTCCTGTCCTCGATCAGCACATGGTATGTCAAGACATGCATATGGAATGGCACACTCTCTTTGTCCCGTTGTGTAGTGTCCAGATGGACTGGTCGATATCGACTCGATCGCCAAAGGAGTAGGGGAAAGCTGGTCCCTTGGCGATCGAGGCCACTGCTGACTTGAGGAAGTCCATCGTCCTCGGTGTGAGACCAGTACCAGGTAGAAGCGAGGGCTGGACCTAGGTAGAGGCCTCTTAGAGATGGAGGGTCAGGCCAAGGAGTGACTTGTTCTCAGCGATGCTCTGGCGTAGTTCAACACGATATCAGCGCGAGTGTCACGACCAGGGTCCAGAAGTTAGCGTGCGGGAATGGCCGCCGAATCCCTGACGGCCTGCACGCGTTTGGAGTCGCGCCTGCTTCGTTCAATTCCACGGCGCTTGACTTCTGCTCCACCTTCTTCTTCTCTCGACAATGACTTGAGAGCAACAACGGGAGGCTGTCCCAACGGCCTTCAGCTCATCCTCTGACGTACATTCGCCTCAAGGAGCCACGACCCAAATGTTGGCGTGGAAGGGGTTTCGAAATCACACCTGCTGTTGGCAACCACCGGAACTCTCACCGTCTGTCTAGGCACAGCAGTGGCCACTTCCGAAGCGAAAACTTGCAATGAGGAAGCGACGGCGGCGGCTCCGGTGCTTTGATTGTTCACACACACCTTGACAGCAAACTTGTCCAGAATGTCCGTCAATCCTTTTGCACGCATGGGTGCGGGAAAGAGTCGCCCGGAGCGCGACCACGAACCTCCCAGGTCTATCGCCCAGAGTCCGGTCAGTACCTCAAACAGCCCCCTCAACAACAACAACGCAACGACAAGCGATGATGATCGTATGGTAAAAGGGCTGAAGTGGTTCCTCAATGGTTGCAGCTCCGGCATGCAGCCTGAGAAGCCCCTTTGATGTTCAAATCAAACTGAAAAGACCTGAGCACATCTGAATTGATACCGAAGCAACATGAACGCATATACGAGTCTATTGCTAATAGTTTCCAGGATGATGGCGAGCGATCAGAGCTTTTCCCTGGCCGCCCTGTCCGGAACGAAAGACATCCCGAGTCGCCTCGAGGTCGTCCTGTAGATCCCCATCTACATCGCAGGGAGCGCTCTTTCTCACCACGTGGCAATGAGTATCAACCGAGAGAGTCACATCGGGGTACTGATGCATATCGGCCCAGCGATCACGGCCGCTACAGCGATGCATACCGAACTAGCGACACGTATAGACCGCAGCGATCACCGCCCAACATTCGGGATTCATTTCAGCGTGACACAACAGAGCTCAGTCCAAGACCTGCTCATCGTCGTGACTATCCCACATCTCCCCCTCGTGCCGCCGAGAGACCGGCCCAACGTCCCTCAGCGACTTCCTCTCCGCATCAAAGAACGCCGTCACTTACTCAGAAGTCACCATCCATCATCAGACAGCATTCTGGAGGTCGCATATATCCCAACTTGTCTTGGACGAAACCAGCATCTCCGAAGACCTCAACGCCGTCACAGAGTGCGAACGAGCAATCGAGGGTCGAAGTCAATGGCGTCAAAGACGTGCCCACAGGTCCGTCAAAAACACTTCGCGAGCCTCACATTCAGCATGTTCGGACTCAACCTCATATCTTCATCCCCGCAACTGCTGTTCCTCCGATTGCTTCCTTCATCCCTCACATTCGAGGACTCATGCAGCGCTATGAACCTTTCGACGTTTACATGGATGATACTGGCTTCTTCGTATCATTTCCAAATACGTCGGAGGGACGCCGCGCTCTTACATACTGTGCTAAAGACAAGAGAGATACTTTACTATTCGGTCAACATCCCATGGACTTTGAAGTCTGTGTTTTTGGGCGTCAGATGAAAGATGATGCGAGACCCGAATCAATTGCCCATGATCAATCAACCGTGGAGCAGCGGGAAGGTGCAACGTCTGGCGAAAAAGTGTCTGGCTCGTCTGCTGGTCCCGCACATGTGTCTAATAATAGTGATGGACGTGAGGCTGCTGCTCGCCAGCCATGCCCAGCGAGTGCCCAATCACATGAGTTTAGCTCCCTCCTATCAGCAGACAAAGTCAACGGAGCAATTGCCGGATCACAGTCGCTCACATCCGCTCGAATGGCTCAGACCGGCGCTACTCGACAGCAGAACATCACTCAGTTCACCAATGCCTTACTGCGTGTGGATAGAGACGACGCATTATCTCAAGTCAGCGAGGAAACCTTGTCTAGCAAATCAAAGACTAAGTGCCATGCTTGCTCAGGCTCGGGAGGTGCTTTAACAAAATGCTCGTACTGTCCACGCCGATACCACCCTTGGTGTCAGCAGCCACTTGGCCGCGTTCCTCTTTCACAAGATGTCGAATGGCAATGTGTGCGATGCGAGAAGAAGGGCGTCCCTCGCAAACGCAAAATCTCGACAAGCTCGGATGTCGTTCAGGGAGCTGGGAATGTTGTGAAGAAGCAGAAAGTGATGGTCCCAACCGATACTTCGACCTTGGATCCTACGACGAGCACGAATGCTCATGAAGGATCGTCAGACGATGTGACCGTGCAAAATGAAGGACGAGCTCCGAACTTCTTGGAGACTGGGATATTACCACCAGGATGGACTGAAGCGACAACTCAGGGCGGTAGAAAATATTATTACAACAAAGCCGGGGACAGAACTTGGGACAGGCCCACATTAGCGAACGTGCCGGCCATGCGTACGCTGCCAACTAGCACAAAACAGCAACCCGATGAAGTGAGGCAAGCAACCGCAGAGGAGTCTCGGCAGGGCTCGTTGCGCCCAAATGGCGAGCCATCGGAAACCGACAAACGGCCCGGACAACCACAGATACCACCCGACGCTGCGGCCATTTCGCAGCACCGTGCTGGAGACTCTGTTTCATCAGACTTGCCACAAAGGTCCGACCAACCTGCTGGCACTCAGCCACAGCGTACTGAAGCAGACGCGCTTGTTGAACAAGCCTTCTCGGACGATCGGAAAGAGGATGCCAGCAAGAGTACCACGGCTCCCAAGAAATCTATATTCAGGTTGATCAAGAAGAAACCTGCAGGTTCTGCTCCAACGCCGAGCGTACTACGAGATGCAGCGCCAAGCATGGCGCCAAAGCAGTTGACACCTTCGCGCTCGCGGGCAAGCAATGATGTGGTCACATCAGAGCAGTCGGATCCTGCTCTCGCTTCACAGCTCTCAAAGGTGACACGGGCACCGCCGGCAGCACCAGCGCAGTTCATGGAGACTCAGAATGAAGTAAGCGCTAATAGTTGTCCAGAGGGGACACCTGAGCGTGTTGGTGTAGATGGCGATGCCGAAATGTCTCCTGCAGATAGCGTCTTGCAGGCAACACGTCCTCGAAAGCCGGGTCCTGCGAGGTTCAGGCCGACGAAGCCGAGTTTTGTGAGCTGTAGCAAGTGCCACACGAACAAAGTCCCCTTGAATCCGTCTGGAAGAGCTGTATGCACGAAGTGCAAGGACGAAGAGGCCAAGGCCCAACCTTCTGGACCCATTCAAGGGCCACAGCAGCCGCCACTGAATCAGACAGCAAAAGCCAAGGATCCCGCCCTCGGAAATTCCGATGCGTCTGGACCTGTGAACGAATCGACAGCAGAGGCAACTCATTCGGCTCCCGTGAAGATAGCTAAGCAGCTCTCGCCGATGACTTCAGCCCCTTCCGGCCGCGCTCTAGGCAGTCTCGAGCAAGGCTTTTCAAGTTCAGCTGCCGAGAAAACGTCAGACCCTGCACTACATCAACAGGACGCTCACGAATCCTTGCTGGGGCATATGCAGGACGAGAGCCCCGAACAGCCTCAAGAAGCCAATCAGGCAGACCAGCTGGACCAATCGCAACAAATAGAGGAGGCGACGAGTCGGCCGCAGCATAGGAAAGGGGCCAAGCGCACTAGTCAGCGCAGAGATGCCGTTGACGAGTTCGACCTGGGAGACGCGGACAAGCGTCCTAAGAACACATATTGGCGTCTTATAGGAATGGCATTGTGCGCTATGCCGGACAATCAGGCTACTGCGGCGATGGTCGTGAAATGGGTGTCTGAAAACATTCCTGGATACGAGGATATCAAAGCTGGTACATGGGCAGGTGGTTTACAGTCAACAATGATAATGAATGTCGATGGCAAGTCTGGGAAACCGTTGTGTGAGAGCTTTTCTGTTGACAATGGCGATGGCAAGAAGACCAGGTGGTTTAAGATGCTGCCTGGCCTTGCGGACACGCTTGAACAGTGGGATGAAGTCCTGCAGCAGCCTCGGTCTCCGCTGAGCAAACGCACAGACGATGGCAGCCTTGGGGATGAGGTCGACACGCAGGGTGGAGAGGCTTCGACTAAGGCTGGGAAGCTTAAGAACTTTTCGACAAAGGGGCTCAATAAGCGTCACCAACCTGCTCTCTTCTCGAAGCAGAAGATCGGCCAACTCAGGGACGAGATGACACCGTCGAAACCCGCAACGGCTCCAACTCCGATACATGCTGGTCAACACCGCAGCAACAGCACTCCGACTCCAGACCCTGCTGAAGCTGAGAGCTCTGAAGACGAACCTTTGGTCGCACGACGTGAACGCCAGCGGAAGAGCATAAGCTTCAACAATCCAGAAGCGGAGACACCCACTGAGGACGTCGCAATGGGTGGGACAGAGGTGGACGACGTGTCGGGCGATGATGAGCCTTTGATTCAGAGCGCCAAACGTCCTGCCGCAATTGAATCTGCACCCTATGTGGAATCAAACGACTGGGATCAAGAGGAAGAGCAAGAAATTCTACAAATCATCAAACAGCGACGAGACCAACGCGCCGAAATCTCTTCTCGCAACCTCTTCTCAACATGGCCCCACCTCAACCCCAAAAACAACTTCGACAAACCCTCCAAAATGTCAGAAATCGCCTCTCGCCCTTCTCGCAAACAAATGTTCGGTAAATCTCCTTGTCTCTCGATCCTAGGCGGTTTTGTGCCTGGCGCACCAGTTCGCGATCCGCCTTCGCCGAGTTCTGCTTCGCCTGTGAAGAGGATTTCGAGGGAGAAGGTGGGTGTTGTGGATACTGATGGGACGACTATGCAGACTTTTGGGAGTGTGGAGGAGTTTTTTGGGATTGCGGATGATCTTGTGCCGGTGATACATGAGGGAGGTTTGGCGTATAGGCATTCGAGGGGGAATAGGAGGGTGGTTTATAGGACGGGGATTTGAGGGGAGGGAGGGTGGAGATTGACCTTGGCAGGAATGCTGGGCCGTAGACTGACTGTGATCAGCGTGATGACCTTACTTGCAGAGGAAGCAAAAGGCTTCGGTAATGGATGAACAGGTGACTGATCTGTCGACTGACGTATGAGGTCGTTGTAATTGTAATCCGTGCACAGAAGCCTCGTGTCAGAGACTCATGTAGCACAATCCCCATCGACCTCGTCTAATCCAATCGTCTCCATCACCTTTCCATCCTGCCCGCCAAATCTCTGCATGGTACCCGCACTCACGTCCTCCCATCC
Source organism: Pseudocercospora crystallina (assembly GCA_003666085.1). Taxonomy (NCBI): domain Eukaryota; kingdom Fungi; phylum Ascomycota; class Dothideomycetes; order Mycosphaerellales; family Mycosphaerellaceae; genus Pseudocercospora; species Pseudocercospora crystallina. The sequence goes on from QQNG01000269.1 coordinate 171,277, forward strand.
CATCCTCTCTAGCCCTTGCTCGGGATCTCTCATAAATGCGAGCAAGAAGTCCTGCATTCTTTCACTCACGGCATACTCAAATATCGTAGAAGCTCCTCTCCCATTCTCAATCTCTGCGTGGGAACCAAACAGCATCCCTAAATCTGAACCGTGATACGCGCCCATCCAGGATAAAGGGGAGATATTCTCGAAATTCCCGGAGTAGACGTAGCGGTAGGTTTTTAGGCCTGCTTGGATTCGGAGGAAAGTGGTGTGTGCGGTGGGACAGAGGAAGAAATTATTCGTCATTTGTTGGCCTAGCTCGAAATTGATATCGGAGGTGTGAGGGGAGAAGGGGACGTAGCTGAGGCCTTCGTGCGCAGTGGTGGAGAAAATAGCCGGGATGGGTGGGAGGGTGGTAGAGGAGTAGTGGTCTGTGTAGTTTGAGAAGACTATGCGGTCGTCTTCGATGGGGGAGAAAGGGATCCCAACGCCATTGGATGGGTCCTGGGACCAGCGACCGACGAAATCGAGGATTTTTTCCCAGGGGATGCTGCGCATACATTCCAATTCTGCAGAATCTGTCGAGTTGATGCACCCCAAGTTCGTCGCGACATATGTAAACACTTCATGTCCGTTTCCGAATGTTCCTGCCGTGTTTGGGAGGAGAGCAGTGCCCGACTGCGCGAAGTATCCCGTAACGATAGGATCCTCCGCAAAAGCATGAATATGATAATCCACGCTCGTCCCACCCGCACTCTGGCCCCAGAGCGTGATTCGTTCCGGGTCGCCCCCGAAAGCCGCGATGTTATCTCGCACCCATTCTAACGCGGCGCGTTGGTCGAGGATCCCGAGATTCTGTTCTCCTCCGTCTTTTTTGAGGCCAGCGGCATTGGGGAACCCGAAGATGTTGAGGCGGTAGGATATTGTTACTGCGAGATGGGATTGGGTGCGTTGGACCCAGTGGTGGGGGAGTTGGTAGGGGATGTTTATGCCGCCTAGTTGGAAGCCGCCGCCGGTGATGAAGAGGATGACTGGGAGGTTGTGAGCTTGCAAGGGAGTCCAGATGGAGAGGTGGAGGCAGTCTTCTGACAATTTTCTTGGGGTGGCGATGAGGTAGTCTGGGACTTGGTTGTAGAGGCCTGTGACGGTGCCGAAGTATTGTGGGCAGGATGGGGGGATGTGAGAGGTGCCTTGGATGCGGTCGGAGGGTGCTGAGAGCTTTTGGGGTGGAAGCCATCGAAGTTCGTTCACGGGAGGTTTGGCGTATGGTATGCCTAGGAATTGTCGGACGTCTGGTGTTGTGCCGTTGATGAGGCCTCGGTATGTGCCACTGGGAGAGTGGACGATGAGGTCGTTCCGGGGGCATTGCGGTTGCGTGATGGCCAGCGCGAGGGACGCGTAAGACAGCCAGAGGACGAGTTTGTTTGCTGCCATTTCTGATCTCTTCCTCTCTCTTCACATTGCATACTCTTTAGGAGGAGATGCGTTCACCTACCTTTTTATTACATTGTTAATCCTTCCAAACTCACAGCTTGATTAGGGCGGGTTCACAGCCATGCTCAGGTCTTGGTATTCTGCGTCATTGTGCACCTTCGCGAGGTCGGCGAGCACCTTCACTTCTCTTGACGAGACTTGACAACTGTTGACATACAAGCGCGATTGCTACCTTCAAGATCTCCAGGTAAGTCGGCACCGCACGAGGTTGCTTCGAAGACGGTGGTCGCTCGTCGGCATGCCGAGATTTCTCTGACGGCTCTCATGCCGAGTCAGACATTGGTTCAACCATTCGGCCTCGTCCTCGGAGAATTCTTCGTGGAGCTTCGCGGAAACTGGACCCAAATCTGTCTCTCGACGTGCACAACACCTGCACCTTTCCTTCTTCTCCCGAGTGTGGCGAGCGGTCAACGTGGCAACCAGATGCCCATGTCGCCGATATCACGAGGGCCCCGTCCGGCCAAGAGAAGCTGCAGGGAATCCGGTTTGACAAAGATGCGATCGGCCCATGGAATTTCGCAGCCGGTCCGGGCCAATGCAACGGCTTGCTCTAATTTCATCTTCCACCGTCCGCACAACGACACGAATGGCACACGTTCGAACATTGCTCTCTGCAGCCGCACTCTTGTACTCTGACCCGTCTACATGTATACACCGAAAAGCGTTGGGGAGGCGAGTGTGGTACCTTTTTCGAGGTCTCCACGCAATCAATATGCTATTCTGGAGCTCTCTCGCAGCATGACCTGCAGGTCCCGGCTTGCATGTACAAGCCCTTTCTTTAGCCTTCGCCTCTTTAGAGCATCCGTGGCGCAACGACTCTCACACCCAGCTCTCAACGTCCAATCATCACGTTGAAATATCCGCGCCTTGCCCTTTCAGGACAGATGAGGATCCGTGCAGCAGAGCTTCCCCAGACGCTTCTGTGGTGTCCCTGGAAAGTTCATATGCATTTCGCTCATGAGACCTCAAACAGGGGCGTTCGACTCCTCTCAGAGGTGCCTGCCGTTATATTACCACCCGTGACGCCTCCCTCGCTCCCTCCCTTCTTCGCCGAAGCAACCGTGAGTCTGTCGCTTTTCATCGTCTCTCGTTGACCCAAGTTTCGTGCTTTGCATTCTTCGCGTTCCGAACCATCAACAACGCGTACTTACGAAGCTCTTACTACATTTTAATCAACCATCTTATTGCACAAAAGCGACATCACTACATACATACACCAACATGCACGCCTCCGCCGTCTTCGCCCTGGCTGTTGCCAGCTTCGCAGCTGCTCAGTCCAGCACTAGCTCTGCTGCTACTAGCAGCAGCACATCCGGAACATCTGGCTGCGGTTCTCAAATCGACACGTACGAGACGACACACCCGCAATACTTCCCTCTGGCATACTGATTGTTGGGTGTAGCATTATTTCCTCCTGCTTGGGCAGCACTACACCCCAGCTCCAGGCATGCGACTCCCAAGACTGGGACTGTCTCTGCGAGCAATCCAACAACGTCTTGACTTGCTACAACAACTGCCCCAGCGACCCAGCCAAATTCGGCGCTGAGCAGACTAAGACTTCTTACTGCAATGCCGCGAAAGCGTAAGTATCCCTTGCCCTTCTGAAATCGCAACCGCAATCCAAATTCCAATACCGCATGCCAAGCTTCTTCACTCCCTCCCAACCCAAACCCTCCCCGTCCTCCCCCTTCCTGCTTTTCCCTTACTTACCCCTCCCACACAGCTACGGTTCCTCCGCCTCCTCCTCCATGTCCCAAACCGCCTCAGGCTCAGCCACAGGCACCGCCGCGACCTCCGCCGCAGCAACTGGCTCCTCAACCGCAACCGCAACATCCGGATCCTCTTCTTCCAACACCGAAGAGACAGCCTCCGCTTCCGGATCCGCAGCCACCGCGTCCGCGACTCAATCCGGTTCCGCGAACAGTATGGCTATCCCGGCTGGGTTCGCTGCTGCATTTTTGGGACTCGCGGCGCTGTTCTAGACGCTCTTTGTAGCGAGCGTGGTTGGGTTCATCTGTTGATATGTTTGAGTGTGTGAGCGTATACGCGAGATGTTACTGTTGAATTTGTGTTGGATTGGATTGGAAAAAGGTGGATTGGGTAGGACAAGCTCATCAAAAAAGAAAAGAGGATGTCGGTACTACGGAACATTGTGGTTCAAGGGTTATAATGTCTTTGTTACTATGTTCGACTTTGTAGCTTCTTGAAAGGAGAGAGGACATTACTTGAACCCCGAGCAATAGCTCGTCATTTCTTCATGCATTGGTGCGGTAAGGCTTCCTTGCTGGGCCTGGATATCATGTATACCTTCCCTCAACGAACCGTTCTCCTCCACGTCCAGACTTTACATCATCGATACAAACCGACGACGAACAATTCTAAAGCTCCGGTGTATCCGCAAACAACGCCTTCGAGAAGCCCTCAGGGTATCGAGCTCCAGCAGGCTGCGCAGCTTCACAAGCCTTCCGGATCTCTTTCTCCTCTTCAGCAGTAATCTTGATCTTCAGAGCGCCCAGGTTCTCTTCAAGACGCGGGATGCTGGTAGTCCCCGGAATCGGGAAAAAATCCTCCCCCTGCGCCAAAATCCACGCCAGCGTCAACTGACTCGGCGTCACACCTTTCTTCTTCGCCAACTCCGTAATCCGATCGACAAGCTGCAGATTCTTGGGGAAATTCTCTTCGCTGAACCTCGGTGCGAACGTGCGGAAATCTCCCTTTTCGAAGTCGGAGGGCGAGCGGATTGTTCCGGAGAGCATGCCACGGCCTATGGGGGAGTAGGCTACTATGGCGACGCCGAGTTCGCGGGCGGTGCGGAGGAGGTCGATTTGGGGGGATTCGATGTCGAGGGAGAAGGGGGAGTATTCGATTTGGATTGCGTCGACGTGGGCGATTTTGCAGGCGCGGCGGAGGGAGGTGGAGGAGCATTCGGAGAGGCCGATGTATCTGATTTTGCCTTCGGATTGGAGGGTTTTGAGTTCTTGCATTGTCTTTTCGACGGGGGTTTTGCCGTCCAGGCGGTGGGCGTAGTCTGGGAAGATGCATGGTCAGTTGGGGTCGTTGGATTATGGTATGGAGGTGGTTGATCACTTACAGAGATCAATATGATCGACGCCCAACCTCTTCAACGACTTCTCACAAGCCTTCCTCGCATACTCCGGCGAGCTATCCACATACCGCGTCCCATCATCAGCAACGCAATTAGCAAACTTCGTCGCCAGGAAAATCTGCTCCCTCTTTCCCGGATTCTGCTTGAACCACTTTCCTATTTTCCCCCGTCAGCACCCCTCCCTTCCCCTTCCCCCTTCATGAGCACTTACCCAACAAATCCTCACTGTCCAGATACATATCCGCCGAATCCCAGAACAACTCGCCCTCTTCGTACAGCTTATCCAGCACGGCGAACCGCTCGTTGTCAGGTTTGGGGCTGCCATAGAAGGCGCTCAGGCCCATGGTGCCGTAGCCCAGGGCCGTGACGTGAGGTCCATTCTTGCCGAGTTTGCGAGTAGGGAGTTTGTTGCCAATGGCTCCACCGGTGGCTTGGCCAGCGATGTTTTTGACGGTTTCCATTGTGATGTGTTCGTTGATGTGATTCAGATGAGGGTGAGGGATGAAGTGGAGTAGATCAGTCGGGTGTTGGCTTCTTATATGTGGTTGTTGTCCATCCAAGTCCCTCTTCCGTTATTTGGGATATGACGTTGGACACGTGCGACTCTGAAGCCAATGCGCGGAGTTAAGCTTCACGCAAGGCAGCGGGGCAAAGGGAAGGTGCGGCAGTGACGGCAAGAGAACCGAGACACCTCCTTGGGAAGAAGGGACGGCAAGTAGTATGCATGGAATGGCGAACCATTCAACCGTCTAGCCACTGATGTCCTGCATTGGAAATCGTCAAGCGCATATCCTAGCTTGGAGAAGCACATGCTAAATCCTGAAGACACGCCGAACAGAGGGCTCTTACCGTGCCGTTATGGATGTGTTCCTCCATTTGTTTGACAGCTATTCGCAATCCATCGCCTGATAACATATCACTTTCATTGAAGAGAAGGACATGAACTCTCGAACGCCCATCACACCCTGGACAAGACATGCTAAATCCTGCAGATATGCCGAAATAAGGGTTCCAACCCGCGCTTTTGTCCATGTATTTTCCTTCTTGCTGTACAGGCATGTACAAAGAATTTGTCAGATGAGACGGATAACGGCCACCAAAGCCAAAGCCGCAGATTCTCCATCTCGCCCTTAATGCCATATGCTCGAACGCTTTGAAATCAACAACCCGCAATCCATCACCTAGAGCAGCTGTACACGCTCATCCATCCATACCTCCCCAAAAACGCCCAACTCCATTTTCCCGTGCCATCGATGGTATCATAGATAATTCATGCCATATCATAAAATCATGCAGTAGCAGCAGCAGCATCACCCCCTCCATTATTACTAACCTTCCTCTCCCGATACTCAATCCCATTCGACTCCTGCCTCCTCTTCTTCCCCCCAATACTCAAAAAGCTCAGCGCCCTACTAGCCGCACTACTCGTCGAGCTCGGCCGCGAACCATCAGCAGCAGCCGTCACATCCTTGATGGGATCAACCAATCTCCGGACATCGCCAAAGACATTAAGTTCGAGAGCGAAGACGGTGCCTCCCGCATACGCGGCCACGGCGACGACTAAACTGTATGGAACGGAGCGGCCGGCTTGGACGATGGAAGTTGAGATCGGGGAGAAGACTGCGCCGCCGCTTATGGAGGAGGTCATGAGCACGCTGGCGAGTTTGGTGTGGCTTCCCATGCCCCGGAGGGATTGCGCGAAGATGAGGGAGAAGATGGGACCTTCGCAGAAGAAGACCATGATCATTAAGCCGACTCCGGCGTTGCCTCTGAAGTGCGTGCAGAGGGCTGTAAAGAGGATGGATCCGAGGTAGAAGACCAGGAGCATTACCCGAGGTGTAACCCAGAAGCCCAGTCCAGCAGCCAAGAATCTGGAGACGGCGAATGCAGTATGTGCGACGGCGAAGTAGTTCGTGGTATTGTATGAAGGAGCGACCGCTTCAATGTATGCTGGAAATCCAACGCCGAGCACTTCCTGGCCGCCAACATAGCAGAATTGGCTGAAGCATCCCAGACCCAGCACCAACCAGATAAGACGTATGTTACCCACTTTGACCTTGTTCGCGCCATCCATTCTCTCAGCTGCGTCCTCAAGCTCGGCATCTGTTGCTTCTGGTAAGGGGAGGTAGAAGTACACAACCGCCATTATGACAGTTGCAAATGAGATGCCAAGATAGGCCCATTGCGTGTTGATCAGACTTGGAGCATGCGTGGTTTTTTGGAGGAAAGCCTTCTCCGCAATCAAAGGCGCTACAACGCTTCCCACTGCTTGCACACCTTGGCTCAGATTCAGTCTCATCTCAGCGTATTGGGCGGGGCCACACAGTGAGATAAATGCGTTTGCGGACACCTCCAGTTGTGAGAGGCCAAAGCCTACAATGAAGTTCGTGACTAGGAATGTGGGCCAGGAAGTCAAGACGGCCGCGGGCCAGAAAATGAGACAGCCAGCAGCATAGATGCTGAGTCCGACCGGGTAGCAAGCCTTGAATCCCCAATGTTTCAACACCAGATTCCCCACAAGTAGAGGTCCTACGAAATAACCGGCGTAGTATGCACTTCGAATTCCCACGGCCTGACCAGGTGTGACAGAGGCTACAGTTTGAAACTGAGCATTAAGCACGTCGAGTAAGCCATATTCGAAGCCCCAAATGAAGAAGAGTACTGTAACCATGGCGACTGGCCAAATTGATTCGCGGGCAGTCATGTAGACCATGCTCTTCTTCTGGGTCATGTTCACAAAGTCGAAGAATGTTGGGGATTCCGGTTTCGTATGTCGTGTCGTGTTCGTCAATGCTGTGGGCGATCTCTCCATCGGGTGCATGCCGTACTGGTCCATATCAGGTGTCGTCAGGAAATCCATCATTCCCATCTCTGGACCTTCCTCTTGTACGCTATCACTCCGTCCAAAGTCCCGCGTATGTACTTCCTCCGGCACCTCAGGCAAAGCTGGAGGTGAGTGCTGCATGTCTGGCCTGGGTAGAGATATGGAACCGAACTGTGAAGGAAGGTCTCCAGGATCTCGGAGCATACTGGGCAGAAATCTTGCAACCAACGGCTTGAGTCCAGGCACGCAAGCACACATAATTCCCACGGTAACTTCGATCGCGCTCCACATGAACGAGAATGCCAGATAGAAAGAAGAGTCCGTCGCTTCTGCGTTCCGCACCGAGCTTTCGCTCGATGACACGGCATTCGCAATCTCCTCAAGACGCATCTGGGCAGCGGACTGCAGGTACGATATGCGAACAACATCAACGATCGCCACAAATATACCGAAGCTGAAGGTGATCATGAGAATGATCTTTTGCTTTCGAGGCAGTCGCATCGTTGTTAGAACCGGCATCGGTAGGAATAGAATCGCAAGGTCGGTGATGATGTTCAGTGGGATCGAGGCTAGGTATATCGTAAGGATGTCGGTACATTTCACGCTCGCTGGTGTGATGGCGTAGAACACTGCGGATATGGGTCTGCACTGAAAGACTGTGACCATCGTGAGCGCGAAGCCGCCGGCATTGACCACAAAGAGTGTAGCGTAGATGGCCCATTTAAAGGCCTTGTCCGCAGTGGAGAAGGTGAGGTAAAACGCCAGGATCGAAGTCTTGGTGGCCATGAGCGCGGGTTGATACAGCACGCTGAATGCATAGTTCGACTTGCGCAAAGTCGACTGCCACGACTCAGGCACATCAGCCTCATGCCGTCCAAGCCCATACGCAGTACCATAGCAAATGGAGAAAGACAGTCCCACTGTGATGATCCAAGCCACCAGCATGAAGTAGTCGTCCAGAGCAATCTTATTCACGATCGCGGCCCTTGACAGCATCCGGAAGAAGACGAAGACGGTGCAAACCACTGTCATGGCAATGGTAACGGCCAGCACCGTGCGACTTCGTCCGTAGATGTCGCCATTGTCCTCGTCCACATCCGCCATCTTGTGTGTCAGCTTCCAATGCTGCCCAGGCCCATCCTCTGACCCCAACACCGCTCTTTTCTCTGTTTCAGTAGCTCTTTCAATCCCAGGAATCGTTCTTCGTAAACCTCGGCCAGCTCAACACAGACATTGCGCGACTTTCTTCATGTAACTCCGAACCCACTTCTCCAGACATATATCCTCTTCTTCCAGCAGTGAGTTCGGTTCTTCCTACCACGTCAGAGGACACAGACACACCGGTCGCGTGGGAAACTCTCTCGCGGTAGTGGTAAGTGAAGAACCGAGAGGACGGTAAGAAAAGAAACAGTACCAGACTAAGAGAGCAGAGCAAGGTAGACAGAGTTCAAGCGGACTCTTTCTGCCACGCGGCTAAGCAGACCAAGAAAGCGAAGTCATCATCGTCAACTAGAAGGGCAGTGGTACCGGGCGACCCATCTTCAACTTTCTTCCTAGCAGCGCGACTGTCGCCAAATGCTGCTCGATGAATGGCCGGGACGACGGGTGCATGCACATGTACCCATCGTCATCGTTGGTACTGGTAGCGCCTGCCGAGATTCGGTCGTCAATGTAACGGTCTACTAGTTGACCCCTCTTTTTGGGTGAGGCGGAGTGACCGCTGTGAGAAAAATGCGTGGCGAGCAAGGAAGGAAGCTTGGGCGACTTGACTTCCGATCCTGCGAATGCCGACTTCCGACGTCTCACTCGCTCTCACTTGCACTCAAGTAATTCTCTGTTTTCATTCACTCTCCAGCACATCTTGGCCTCAAGACTCACAAGACATTTGAAGCAATAGTTGATGAGTGACCATCTTCTCCAACTCGCTAATCGAACAGGCTGGAACCCTGCAGTCCCCATCTTCCAAGATCCTCCAAATCACAAAAAAGCCGCAAAACCACCAACGCCAAACCTGTGCGCCACCTCCGGAGTGTCACCGAAGCAGTGCATACCACCTGCATACCTCACGTGTGCTCCCCATGGGGCAGTCTCATAGGATCTGTACCTCCAGAGGAAGAGGGAAACATGTCCCGTGTCAATGTAGAGATACTGATCGCGGCTTGGCTCGTAAAGGGCCGAAAGCAAGAACTCTATTACTCTAACGTCTAGTCCACGCAGCACAACGCCAGCCAGGTCCCGGATTCATTCGAGTTCGCAGATGTGTTACGTGCCCAATCTGAGGCTTCACGATTCTTCAATGGCTATTCTTCCCCCAGCAGTGGTCTCAAGAGCCGAGTTGCTCAAGTCCCAACCTTTACCCCGGAGCTGAGTCTCATTCTTCTGCCAGAGGTCTTCAGCCACCCCCAGAGAGCGCTTAAACAGCTCCACGAGGATTGAGATTTCATCATTTCCTTTGCCGGCTATGCCTGAGGGCGTAGCCTTGACCTCTTCTGCAAACGCCAATGCCTGCCACCACGCCATCGTCAGGTCTTTGGAGTCCACTCCTTTCTTCAGAACGATATAGAGGCTGCTTTTGCCTGGTACTGACGCTCTGTCGCACCAGAGGATGTAGGTGTGTTTCTCGTAAACGGACAGTACTTGTTCCAGTCGCTCATCCGCAACGCGAGAGGCATGGGTGGTTGTTTGGGATTCCGCAATGGCAGACAGAAGACGGGAGAAAGGCGCACCGACAAGGCAATGTCCCAAGATGCTGCCTTGAGAACCCCGAAGTACTCCATCTCGCTCAAATATATGCTCTTCGCTGGCGATTTCGTCTGGCGTGGGCACATGTCCTTTCCGGAGATGGTGGTAAACGAGTGTCGCCCGTTGCCGATTGAGCGTATGCATCTTGACCGCTCGCACAGCGCGTCTATTCGTTTCGAGATGAATAGACAGGAGCAATATGAGCAGAGTCCAAGTCGCAAATGGAGTTTCGACCCAACGGATGACGAAGCTGCCAGCAAGCATACCCACTAGAGAGATCACAGTCTCTTGGCTGGAGTCTTTCGCATTCAACTCTCCAAGATTGCCCTGTTTCGCAAAGTGGGCACTCAGGCTGGCTTTCGAGCTACCCGCTGCAACTCCACATAGCGATCGTAGTACGCTGCTAAAGCTCAACACGGCAACGCGGATCGGCTTTGGGAAGACAGGCGAGAGACAGTCCAGTACAAAACCCGTATCGTTGAGCACATCGGCGAGGAGACGGTACATCTTGCATTCTGGCTCAAGAGAAGTGCCGAATCGATGGGCAAAGAGGATCGTGGCAAGTCGACCTATCGATTCCTGGAGAATGGACAGGAGTAGAGCTGCCGTGGGCGAGGCTGTTGAGTCGCCCACGCCGACAGTCTCAAGCACCGCACGTGAGGATAGGAGGCTGGCGATGCTGCTCGAGAAGGCTTGAAGAGAGTCCTGGCTTTCATTAGAAGGGTATAGCAGATAGAACTCGCGAAGCGTACATAGATCTGATACCTATTCCCGTTAGTCTTTGCCCCTTGATCAATACCTGGGCTCACTTTCCAGTCACTCACTCCAAATAGTCCTCTGTCACGCTGTGTGGATAGCCAACCGGAAGGAACACATCAATCGCGCTTTGCAACAGCGACTTGGAAGCGGAAGGTGGCTACAAGCAGTGTCAGTCCGCAGTAACCCGGTGACTATTCACTTGCACGGCACGAACCACAATAGTGTCGATCCTGCTCGTTCCTTTCTCGCCATCACTTTGAACGTATGTCGCAGTCACCTTTTCCGCTTCATCGTACTCCGTGATCCGGAGAGGCTGATTCGTTGCCATTGTTTGGTGGCATTGGGACCATCACAAGCGCAAAGTGAGGACAGCTTGTAACATTGTTTCAAGGTTTATTCACGGCAAGGAAAGTCGACTTCGCAGACAAGGTCGCGGACACGTGATGCTATATAAGCTTTGCGGGTAGCGGCGCCCGCTCCACTAGCGTCAATCTCCGCCCCACACAGGATGATCTCACGATGTTTCGTCGTTCACATCGCATCGTCTTCCCAACCTCCCTTCACTCCAGAGGAGGTAGAAGCATCGCGCCCAGTTCGAGAGCGAATTCTCAGATCAATAAATTGTCCTCATCCAAGGACACGTCCGCACCCACGATGATCACCTTACCAGAAGTCCTACCCGGCATCCTACCGCCATCCCGCGAGAACTGGGAATGGGTGGTATACGCCTGGCAATTCTTCCCACTCGTAAGTCCCAATCCCACCGCAATCTCCCACCCATCAAGCTCACTCACGCTCTCCTCCAGTTCACAGCCATCCAATGGCTCACCGACTTCTACCCCCAAGGCAAAACCTCCATCGACTCCAAATACAACATCCCCGGCAAATGGGCCTGGTTCATAATGGAATCCCCCGGCTTCCTCACAGTCCTCTACTGCATGCTCTCAATCCCCTCCAAACAAAACCTCGACTCCGTCCCCTGGGAGAACTGGACCATGGCCGGCATCTACACAATCCACTACCTCTACCGCGCCGTCCTCTCCCCCTTAGTCCTAAACCCCTCCATGTCGCCCATCCACCCCATCGTGGCAGTCTCCGCCTTCGCATGGCAGATCGCGAATGGAATTTCTCTGGGAGGCTGGTTGGGCGGGTATGGACCTACGACGAAATGGGACTGGGCCGGCCATCTCTACGAAATCGAAATCGGGCTCGTGATTTGGGGCTGGTCCTTCCTCGGTAATCTCTTCCACGACGACGACCTCCGCGAAATCCGGCGCTCCGCAGCTCGTCGCCAAAAAGCGCAAGCAGAGAAAGATGGGAAACCCGTCGAAGGGGTCGAGAAACTTTATATGATTCCCAAGAATGGTCTTTTTCATTTTATTCTTTACCCGCATTATCTCTGCGAATGGTTCGAATGGGCTGGGTTCTGGATGATCGGTGGGAAGGACTGTATTCCTGCGCGAAGTTTCCTGTTCAATGAGATTGCTACCATGTTGCCGCGGGCGTTGGCGGGGAAGAAGTGGTATATTGAGAAGTTTGGGAAGGAGAGGGTTGGGAATCGGAAAGCAATCATTCCGGGGATTTTGTGATAATGAGGAGAAGCTCTCTTGATCAAAAGTAGTGGTGGTGGGTATCTAAGAGTGGCTAACACGATGCTAATGCAGCGAACGGTCTGTGCAAGCAAGACATAATGTGTGCCTGGCTTCGCAGATTGATGATGATAATATGCCGAAAAAATTGCAGGTTGATACTTTTTCACGTCTTCCTCTGCAAAATGCCTGCTGCTCCTCATTTTTCTTCTCACTCTTCCCAACAGCAGCGACACCCTCCTCCTCCTCCTCCTCCTCCTCACCCCTCCCACCCAAAATCAAAATCCCCCTGCCCCCCAAACCCCGTCGTCGTATCATTCTCCGCCAATTGTTCCAACAAACTCAAAAACGGATCATTTTCCACCTCAGCACTCCCCGACTCCTCCTGTCCTACACCAGCAGGAGTCTGCTGATGATCCAAAACATGGCCATGGAAAGCCGAAGCATCGAAATGTGGTGGTGGGGGGCGAGTCTTGACCGTTAATGCGGACGGGACGGGGGAGAAGGCGAAATTGGGCGTGAAGGTGCCTTGGAAGAGGAGGGGGTTTTGGTGCTCTTGTTGAAGGTGGTCTCCGGTGGTGTGGGTGGAGGTGTCGTGGTTGTGGTGGTTGTTTGGTTCGGATGTGTATTGATGGTTTGTGGGTTCTTCTTCGATCGAGCGGGAGCAGTTCTCAGGCTTCGGAGTTGGATATGGTAGGGAGGAGTTTGTAGATCTTCTTTTCTTGGGCTTTCTGATAGGGCCTGAGAGGTGGTTGCTGACTGGTTGAGAGGGTACTGTTGGAAGGTATGCAGCCTCCTGGTTCCATGAATCGTGTACTCCTCCATTATGAAAGCTCGGCTGACCCTCGTTAAAGTCCATGGTGATGTCCGAGAAGGTGACATGAGCTCCATCGATATAGCAGCCCGGGTATCGATCGAAGAAGTCCTCCATCTGGAAGACCGGTGAGAAGCGCATCGGGCTTGTGGCTAGAGACTTGACCAGCTGATCGTGGCTGGAATATACCGCCTGCAAAGTGTCCCGCTGATGCTGCACGCCAGCCCAAACATATCGCAGCTCGTAAAGCTGGGCTACTTCTCGATTCAGGAACTCGGCACTGTGACAAAAGGCATCGCCATCTCGAGGAGATAGGTAGTGCGCGCCATGCACATGAATCGTACCAGCAGTGCAAATGCAGTAACCGACAAAGGAAGGCCAGTCCAGTAGCGCAGTATTCTTGCCAATCTCAACGAGCTCAGCAATAGCATTCGCATGCAAGAAGCAAAGGTTCGTAGCCTCAATCTGCCATGACTGATGCTGTCCCGTCCCGGATAGCTCGGCCAAGTCAATGGGCAGAAAAGGCCGATAGATGAGACAATGAATCAAATGATAGATGAGCTTGCTCAGCACAAGCGTCGAACTATCATGAGATCCAAAAAGTGTATCAATGCTCGTGAAGATGTCCTGTGTAGCCGCCGCCCAGTAGTCCAAATCAGATCGAATCCTTGACAACGTAGATTGCGCATGCCAGGGGAAGTGCGAATCGCCCTTCACGCCACCGGCGGCTAAATAGCGATTGGTGACGCCAAGAACACGCACAATCTCGACGAGCATTGTGCCGCTGCCTTGAGCTGCATTCGATATGCCTGATGCGTAAGGGAGGCTCGAGCCGTTCGGGAAGTAGTTGCCGTCTGCTAGCACTTGTGATCCTTGAGGCTGCCAAGCCGGGAGTCTCAGGTATATGGATTCGTCCGAGATCAGAGACGGCCGTTTCGAGCCGCTCACTGTGAAGCGATCCATGAGGTAACAGGTCCAGAAGAGTTTGCGGCGGCCTTCGCGTTCAGATGGTGCGATTCGAAGTTCAGCGGGTAGTTCGCGATGTAGGTTCAGTGCAAATGCCATGCTCACAGCATGCGTCAAAACCATGTAGCATCTCTTCCCACGCCCGTTTTGAAAGTTGGCCATGGCCAGAAGCAGTAGAGCCTGGAGGTTGTCGATATTCGGCTCGTCTACGTCGATCTGCGCTCGAGCTCGGGCGACGTAGTCCTGGCTTGAGCGAATGGCTCCACCGTGCCCACCACACAAGTGAGGCACGTACCGGATGGCAACTGCGTGGATGGCATTGATGAGGAAAAGCGGTAAGCGTCCATCTCTCAGTCTTTGCCGCGTCGCAGTCTCGTCGAGTATGTAGTAGGGTTTGTTATGCAGCCGAGCAAAGTAAGTGTCCAGCAACGCATCTGTGAAAGCTAAAGCTTCACGTGCTGGTCCTGGAGGCGGTGGTGCTGGCTCGATGGGTACAGGATTCGGCCTGATTTGTCTGGTGTCGGCGGGCTCGGAGTCTGATCTTGTCGTCGATTGCCTCTTCGGCTCACTCTCGCCAGCCGAGGTCGGTTCCTGTGCTTCGTTCCCAGAGCTTGAAGACTCTGCATCTGGCGAAGTGGACTTCTGCTCATCCTTCAGTCGCTTCTCCAATCCGTTCACGCGTTTGAGCAAAGCCTCCAATACGTCCGTCTTGGGTCCCCGTTTCTTCGGTACAGCGTCTTTCGATCGTCAGTAACACGGCTGCTCGTGCTCGGACCCAAATGAGCTCACCATATATGCAAGCACAATTGAAGACCTGGCAAGCCTCGCAACTCGGCTTGAGGCGATTACATTTGATCTGCCCTGAGTGTCAGCAGAATGCGATTACCAAGAGCGGAATCTGCAAGTCGAATGGGTGGTAGGACCTTTCTCTTCCGACAGCTCTTGCAATTCATGGCCTCTTTTGCTTCGTTACTCGTCTTCCTGACCGGCAGGCGTTCAATAGGCCGCGACATGGTCGACATGTCGCTGTTATTCTGGGCGATTGCCATCATGATCTCCGTAGGCAATGTTATCGAAAGTCAAGCATGCTCGATAGGTGTAGAAGCATAGCGTCTGCAAAAGGACCAAAGGAGGCAGAAGCAGCAGTAGACAGACCGACTGAGCACAAGCCCAGGTAGGGGAGCTTAGTTCAATGATGTCGCATCGCTGTGGAGCCGGTGCGCCATACCGTGACTGCACTCATTTAAACTCACAACAGGTCACAGGCACGCATGCTCTCCCCGCGTGCGCATTTAACCATGCATACGAACCGAGGGGTCTGCCGGCTCAGTCAACCAGTGTCTGTGGTTGGTTTGGAAGGGTACTGGCAGATCCATTGGCAAAGTGGCAGAGACCAGCAGCGGTTCAGACACCGGCCGGGCTGGCTGATCTGGCTCACGCTCTCAGGAAGGGAAGACGTCCGCAGGTCCCAAGCTTGGTGATCCAGTGCCCGCTCACCACGCCTGGCACCCCATCCACCCCCTCCGGTCTATCTGCACGGAGGAGCGCGAAGGGTCGGCTGCCCTTGAATCTATCGACGCATGCTTATTGCGCCAGCGGTAAACAACAGCACCGACTGGCTGCCCAGATGAACGGCGCGTGAGCCATGCAAGCGAAGTCTGAAGTGCTCCTTTCTGGAACGATTCTGCATGAGATGAAGATGCGGAGAGATGGCAGCGGCAGCAAGCGAAGGAGCAGACCACGGACCAAGCCAGATGAGGCCTGTGCTCTTTAACCGGCCGGGGGATGGGCACGAGGGTGAGAAGGATGTGGCCTGCTCACGTCGCATGCACATGGCAAGTACCGCAGACACCACAGTGCAACGGTAGCACAAATAGATCGTGGCAATACCTCTTGCATGACGGAGCTGTTTCTCGAATGGACTCTGCAATACTTCAATCTCTGGGCATCTGCTCGGCTGACGTGGGTTGCTTCAACCCAAACCGAAGCAAGACTTCACGATCAACACCCAAAGAGACAAGAAAAGAACAGTACGAACAACGATACGAGAGGCGCACTTGTTAAACTTCGACCATGTGATCTTGGGCCGCCTTCGAGCCATCTTCCAGAATGTGGAAGCTCGCATTTTAGCCTTATCTCGACCTCCCCCGGCTGAAGAGAAAACAGGAGGAGCTGATTAGTGATGGCGTTTCACGGCCTCGTGAGAGCCACGCTCTCGGCCCTTCGGGCTGGCTTCGGCAACAGACGGACCAAATACCAAGTTGTCAATTGTAGCACAAGATATATCAGCGATAAATCAGCAACGATCTGGATCTGGCACTGTCAAGCGAAACATGTTATCATAGTTGCATGTTCATGGTGCTACACGAATCATTTCGGTCGAATTACTACTATAAGGACTGTAAACCACCACCCCAAACTCCCTGTCTACCCTTTCGTGTCTTTTCGTCATGTATATAGGCCTCTGCCTGCGGCAAGCCGGACAAAGTCCCAAGGAACGTTCTCACCAACCAAACAGCGGATCATCTCAACGATCGTCCACGAGATGTAATCTGAGCATGGGTATGCTGCCCAGCCAAGCGTCTCTGCTACTGAAACTGAATCTCCGTTGCCTTTGATGCCATTCGATAAATCGACGAAGATCTTCCCGGACCGATGGGAAGACTTTCGGCTCCTCATACTGTAGTGCTTCAAGACCGGAGCTGCTGCCATGGACTTGTCGGCTGGAAGAGCGGAGATGATCGCGAATGGGTCTTCGATCTTGTCCAAGTCTTGCAGTCCTTGAAGTTGAGTGTGGCCAGGTGTTTGGAATCCAATGGTATGTATGAATCCAATGTCCAGGCTCGTTAAAGCATAAATTGCAGCTGCGGCTTGTGCTTCCGTATTCGCGATTACCACAGCTGATCTCTCAGCATAAGCGCTCGGGATGAAGTCTCTAGTGAGTGTAGCTCTGATTCCCTTCCATGTCACATTGTCCGCCACAAGCGTTCTGCCACTAGTAGTGGTGCTCACAGCGATCGTGTCAACTTGTCCTATCGCAGACGCCGCTTCGGTTAACGTCGGTAGATACGGTGCTCCTTCAACTGCTTGAGGTGGGTTAATGTATGCGCCTCCGAATTGTGGACTCGTAATAAATGACTCGATGGATCCATGTGGTGGACGATCGACGCAGATTAGACGATGCGGTAGGCTGAGCTCGTTGAGACACTTCTCTAGGAACATAGCATGTCCATTGGATCGCACGTGGCCGATCGCATACATATCCAGCTGAGGCATCTGTCCCATGGAATGCAGCATCGAGTTGATCTCGGCAGCGCTCAATTGTCCAGGCGCTGCAATAAGAGGCAGTAAAGGATGCGTGATCGGCGTGAACACCTTATTTAGAGTCCTGGAGAGCTGGCCCACAGTACCCATGTTCAAGCCTGAGAATGGAGGGTGTGGGTATGAGCTTTGTATGTTTGACCGGAAATACTCCAGTTCGTAGTTGTCCTCCATGCTGTTGACAAGAGCGATCATCTTGACTACATCTCCGTAGACAGCCCCCTCCTTGAACAGTCTTTGCGCATCTGGGGAGGTCCACTTGAACTGTCCGGAGAAGTCATGCCATGCTGAGATGATCTTACTGTTGCCCTTCTCTTCTGCCAGTCTGCGCCTAATATTCTCAGGGAGCCAAAGCTCGACGTCAATGTATTCAACTCCCCACTGCATGGCCTTGCGAAGGTAGGTGTAATATAGCCCAGGATCATTCATTGGAAAGCGGCCGTTCTCCTTGGTGCACCGGGTGGTGAAGATGATGGGCAGCTCTGTTCGCTGGCGCAAGAGCATGACTTGCTCGCCGACATACTTCAAGCTTGGAACTGAACCAAACTCCTCGTCGTTCGAAGGGTCCCTCAAGAGGTCAACCCGCAGCTCCACAGAGTCCGCGCCCACAGATAGAATGTTGAGATTCGGAAGCGCGGCGCGAATGTCAGGAAATGTCGTGGATAATAGTGTAGTTCGTTGTTTCCTCCTCAAATCCTCGTGAGGCTGAATCTGTCCAAGCACGAAGCCCAGGAATCGTGCAATGTCTCGCCTAATCGGCGTCGTCTGAGTGTAAAGATATTCGTAGTCGCAGGAGTCCGTCAGATTCTCGTCCCGAAAGTCCTGCGCATCAATGCAATGGGTAGTAATGAGTGTCCTGTTAACATTCTGCAAAGACTCCGGCGCCGATACCATATAATTCTCCATCCCGAGCACAACATCATCCGACCATTCCCGAGCACCCTCTAGGCGGTCGACCAGGCGATAGGTATATCCTAAAACGTCTGCGACGACCCTAGTGATCTCATCCTGACCCTTGTCGAAGAGGATGAGCAGTCGCGGAGGCTCGTTGTGGATGATTTCCTCGATCTTCATCACTCCATTTGATTTGGTCATGGCAGCAGGCATAGCACCTACTGCCATTGAGAAGAGAGTATATCGTCTGCCTTCGCGACTGCGGGTCACCGGATTGAGATGTCACTAGCACCGTGACCTGTCACCAGGTCAGTATGCGCCTCTGCATGCATAGCGGTCTGCTTCTGGGGACGTCTACTCACCTAGATGGGTGCTACAGGATGGTCGGACTTGCTGTGCTTCGGACTGTCCCAACCAAACACACATGGCGTGTTTGCAATCCGTACTGTTTCCACGAAGGTGGAACAGAGGCTGGAGACTGCTGTGTGTTATACAAGCAAGTCCGCCGTTAGATTGTGCCGAGATTGAATGTCAAGGTGGAATCCGGCACACAGGTGTCGATAAGAAGAGCGTAGAGAATCAGAAATGTTTCATCACGTCAGTCGCACCAACCGGCTCAAGTCGTGCTGGTTTGGCGGAATTTCATGTTGCGAGTGCCAGGCCTGCGCGCATGATGGGAGTGAGGTAATTGCTCGTCTGCGCTAGTTCGAGCTTGAGAGGCCGATCCGGGGCCTGCAGGGCATTTAGCCGGACGGATAAAGCTCTTCCACCATTCACAGCGCCTCCTGCATCGTTACTTTGCTCCAGACGTCTTGGTATGTCGGGGAACCGGGGTCCTCCACATCCTCACATATCCTGGAGAACACCTAGAACACCTCCCAGCCTCACAACAACCACATCTGTACAGCTTGTACAGTCTCGCTTATGGTGACAACGAGCTGGCCGGTGTGATGTCTCAAGACAGCACGCCCCAATACGGGAGGACATGCCACTTCTTCTTATGCATTCGCGTTTGATGATGCCGAGACATCAACTCCTGTGCTGGACCTTGTGAACGGATATCACGGATCCGCCGTCAAGGCTTACGATATTGACCAAGTGGACGGACTTGGAAGTCCGATCTCGAAGTCATACCACCAGTCTTGCCGCATAGACCTGAATGGCCTCGCTCTGGCCTCGAAAGCCTGATATTGCATGCAATTGGTCTCTTGAATCCCATCAATGTACTTGCTGAGGTAAAGAAATCTTCAACGGATTCGGCAGGCAGGCTCTCGCGGTTTCCACCAACAGCGAGTTGGCCATGGCTTACAGTCCTGGGACATCTCTTACCGAGCTGCAACATTTTCGCCGGATCTGCATTCGCGTATAGCCATGGTCGTCCTGAAAGGAACGCATCAGGCAAGTCCATGCCGTATGCACGAGTGCTGTCTGTTGTAGGGCATCCCTTGCGGTATGCATCGCCAAACTCGGCATTGGCAGAAGGAAGCCAACCAATGACCATGTCAGTTCCGATCAAGCAGCGACCTATAACCACCATTTACATGTGAGCACTTCATAACGCAACGAAGTCTCCGGCCTCAGATATTTATGATGTTGCCCTTGTCCTGATATCTCGACTGTGTTTCGATGGCTTCGCCTCAATACCTTTTCTAAGGAAACACTTTTCGCGCAAGCGCCCCTCAAACGAATGACCACATCCGAGAAAACTGCAATCCACTTCTTGGTTCCGACATCAAGGAGCAGAACGGCAGATATCTTTGTATGGTACCCCAACCGTGCCCTCCCATTACCACATCCCTTTCCAAAGGCGATCCTCCCCGTTGAACTGCGGAGTCCGGCACATAAGATATAGTGATAATCGTTAAACCCGCTCCAACGTCTAACCTACCGTTGATCAAGCCGCGAACCATCGGAAGATGCAAGTCGATCCAATCTATTCAGAAAAGCTTAATGCAACGACTTCAAAAGGGAAAGCAAAGAGAAAAAAGAAAGAGCAGGATAGGATAGGAGATAGTTGCGTAAAACTCGTTCGCTGCCCAAAAGAAAGGTAATGCAATGCAATGCAAAATGCAGATATGTACAAAAGAGCAAAAGAGATATAGACAAAATCGAGTAAGCCCGCTCTTACCAGAAGAGAGTCCAGCTCATCATCAAAAGAATGTAAACAGTTCAAAACAAATGTCGATATGGATGGGTATCTTGAAAAAATCTTGACTCGTAGATATTCCTTTCGCTTCGGTTGTTTTCTCAATGATGGCTTTCCTTCCACTTGCCCATATCAACAAATATCCAAGAGAGAGCTCGCGCGCACACATACAAAGGTAGCAAGCAGGCAACACACATACATGAAAATGCAACACACACACAAGAAGTAGTCCAACTCTCTCAAGACTGATCAGGTCCAGGCTCTCAGGTCTCAAACCCTGTGCAGCGAGCAGCTGATGTAAAAAAAAAAGGCAGGCGCTAAGGGACTCTCTGTGCAGTCCCTTTTCCAACAATGTGTGGTATAATGTCGCTCACTTGGGCAGCGCTGTAGCAGTTCATCAAGTCGTGAAGAAGAGCTCATGACTCAAGCTCAAACTCCAGCTAGATTATACAATCTAGTTGTAGCTTGGAGCCCCGTACCCAGCCGGCTTGCTTGGAACGGGGGTGACGTACGCCGTGCTGACTGGGGCAGCAGGCGAAGTCGATGAAGAGCTGCTAGAGCTTGATGGCGCACCGTAGCCCGGTGCTGAAGGAGCGCTGGTGGATGATGATGGAGCGTAGGTGAATGGTACGCTGCTGGAGCTAGAGCTGCTCGAGGTGGTGACTGGGGATGCAGGAGTCGTGCTGGATGAGCTGCTGCTGACAGAGCTGCTGCTTGATGGGGCACCGTAGCCTGGCGCCGATGGGGCCGAGCTGGTGGAGCTAGAGACTGGAGCAACTGGGCTGCTGGAGCTGGAGCTCTTGGATGGGTATGGGGCTGGAGCAGTGCCAGTGCTGAGAGGAGCGACTGGGGAAGAGCTGCTGGAAGAGCTGCCGCCGTACGATGGGATCGATGCTGGCTTGGTGTAAGAGGTAGCGAAGCCAGTGCTGCCAGCGTAGCCAGAAGAGACAGATGCGCTGCCAGTTGGGTACCAGACGGAAGAGCTGCTCTGAATTGGGCCAACAGTCTTCTGAGTGCTGGTGCTGGCTGGGACAGTAACGTAGACGGTCTCCTTCTCAGTGACGGTGACAGTGGTTGGGGCGCAGACAGAGCCGGAAGCGGAGCCAGATGGGCTGCCGTAGCCACCAGCGCTGACCGGGACAGAGGAGCTTCCGTAGCCGCTTGGGCTGCCCTGGGTGCTCTTCACTGGGTAAACAGTGATGAAGTTGGTAATGGTAGAGGTAGACTTGACGGTAGTGTAGCCAGTGGTGGTTGGCTTCTCGCCGCCGTAGCCTGGAGCAGAAGCAGAGCCGGTTGGCTGAGCCTCAGAGCTGCTTGGCTTGGTCAAGTAGAGGGTCTAAAACCGAATCAGTGAATGTCAATATCGATTAATTTTGATTTCGACTTACGGAGGTAAGGTAGAGGGTAGAGGTGGTTTGGACAGTGGTCGTGACAACGGTGGTCGACGAACCGTGGCCAAGAGTGTAGGTGAGGGTCTTGTTCTGGACGATCTCGGAAGTTGAAGCGTAGCCAGTTGGGACTGGAGCGCTGGAAGAAACACCAGTGCTGATAGGAGCAACTGGCGAAGAGGAGCTCTTGCTTGGGTACGATGGGACCGAAGCGGAGGAAGAGAGCTTGGAAGCAGAGGCCTCTGGACACACAGTGGTGTAAACAGAGACAGTGCTGGTGGTAAGAACGTGGGTCTTGCTCTCAGCCGGGCAGTCGGTCACAGTTGCGGCACAGCTAGTGATAGTGTAGACCTTGGTCTCGGAGATCGTAGCAGTGGTGTACTTCTCGGAGGAGGATGATGGGTAGGCTCCAGTGGTCAATGGGATGGATGGCTTGGTGGAGCTGCCCGTGCCAATTGGCGCAGCTGGGGAAGATGAAGATCCAGTTCCGTAAGCTGGGATTGTTGGCTTGCTGGATGAGGATGAAGAGTATCCTGTGCCGTACATTGGGGCAGTTGGCTTCGAGCTGGTGGAGCTTGAAACGGGAGAGCCAGGGGTTGAAGAAGACGCGGAAGACGACCACGACGAAGATGGGGATGGCGATCCGTAGTCCGGAACCGAAACGCTGCTGCTGGAGCTGATTGGGCTGTACGGAGTGCTTGAGGAAGCAGATGAAGACCAGCTTGAAGAAATTGAAGAAGAGCTGGATGGGCTTCCATACCCAGGCGCAGAAGGCGCGGAGGATGTCGAGATCGGCGAGTAGGGAGTCGACGAGCTGGACGACACGCTGGGAGAGCTGCTGCTGCTGCTGGCACCGTATCCCGGAGCTGATGGTGCGCTCGAAGTTGACACCGGGGAGTAAGGCGTCGAAGACGAAGATGAAGATTGGCCATAGCCTGGTGCTTGAGGAGCGCTAGAAGTGCTCACTGGCGCAGCCGGAGTTGAGCTGCTGGAGCTTGCGCCATAACCGGGAGCAACTGGAGTCGTTGCGGAGACAACCTCGCTCGATGTCGAGTTGTAGCTGTCGCCACCATATCCAGCGGGTTGCTCGCCGTACGCGGCTGGGGCCTCTCTTCGGACCTGGGCGTTTGCGCCAGCCAAAAGGGCGGCGAAGACTGCGATCTTGGTGTACATGGTTCGTTCGAATCGGATTGAATCGGTTTATTTCCAAAAGTGTTCTTGCGACGAATGTGATGGTGAGGCTAGAAGTCAATTCCGCCGGAAAAGACGCAACACGCGGAAATGAGTGACTGAAGTGCTAAAGAGCGTAAGTGCCTACGAGAGACAAGAAGGAGGGTGCGTCGCCAACGAAGCCTTCGTGAAGGAAGAGAACCAAAGCAAGTCGGACCAGGTATGAAGGTTATGGGGGATGGCGTAACAAAAGAACCAGCAAGGCCATTGTGCCCCTGTCGCCGACTGAGGTCCTGTCGCATCCTGCCGCAATTTAGGAGAATCAGCGGTCACAAAGCTAATCTGCTCCGAGAGGAAGCTTTCGGATGATGATTGGGCGGTACCTTACATGGGTCGGAGAAGAGGCTGAGCCAAGCGGAGGCGCTATCGATACATCTGGCGAAGAGCGTCGTTCGGATGCAGGTACTGAACGAAGGCTTGAGCCGCCGCAGCAACTGTGCCGTGCATGATGCTGGTCCTCATTCGCTGGCCGCGAAGAATGATAGTTTGCTGCCAGCGTCAACAGGACGGCGTGCTGTCCAGCGCCTGGCAACCATTGGCAAGCCGGTCATGAATGTAGTCGCTGTTGCTATTCGGCGTCTTGCCACTGCGCTGGACTGTAGTCACTCTCCGGAAGTCTGGCAATTTCGCGTGGACTGGCGTCGCACGCTGGTCTCCATCCGTACAATTACATCCTATTAGGCACCCTGTCGTCGATCGAGAGACGGAGGACGGCGTGGACAAGCGGTTGCACCAAGCAGCGCGGTGAGGCTAGGCGCCCACGCAGTGCCTGTTGTGCAACAGCATGGCAGCATCTCGCAATATCGTCGGGACCTTGCTTCGCATCCGCAGCTGCTCGTCGGACGATGCACCTCGCCGTCGCCACGCAGCGTGGCCAGGCCGCCATCTCGTGAGCTCGTGGAGGAGCACTGGGCATGCGGTGTCCGGCGGCGGCGGAAGAGTCAGTCGTGTCCGTCTCTGCGGCCGTTCATCAGAGTCGTCCCTCGGTCTCTCTCCTCTTCGGGGCTTGGCAATGCCGTGTTTCATCCTAAATTTGAGCATTTGGTGCGCAGCGGCGCGTTGTTAGCTGCCGACGGTCGGAGGATAAATCTTGCTCATCCTGATCAACCGTTGGCGAAGGAACATCGACGGTGCCTCTGTTTATATGACGACGAGGGGCCTCTCATCTTACCCAGCGCTACGCAGAGTTCTGGACTCCCGCGAACTCCACGACTGCTTCGTAAAGCTCGGCATCGTGGTCCCGAGAGCTGAAGAAGAACGTGGGTATGGTATTGGAGTCTTCAGCGCGACTTCGTATCAGCCTCCCGAGGCGGCTGACGCCGCAGTGTGGAAGGATGTCCAGGACTGACCCTCAGCATAAGTGGCGCCCGGTGTGGCGGTTAGCGTTTCGAGATGTCGCGTGGAAAGCTCAAGGACCAGGAACTGCATGTTTGGATCCGACTCGGGAACCACACGACTGCGCAGCCGTGCGCTGGCAACTGTATGGGAAGATGCTGGTTGTGGCCGAACTCTCTCCAGCTTCCGCCCATGGTAAAGTTAAGCTTCTTTCTCCTGCACGATTCGCGAGCGGGTCCGAGAATAACATCGTCCGCGAAACCGGATGTCGTGAAGATAGAGTGTGGGAGATCGAGTGATGGTTGGAAGTATCACCAATCCCAAAGACTGATGAGAAGAGGAAAAAAAGTGAACATCTTGGAAGAACATGTTGCAACTGCCGGCCCGAGCGAAGGAACGCCTGAGGAATGCGCGACTCTCACAGCCAGCATTCCACGTCCCACGTCACTCTTGGCTGCGAATCGAGACTCCGTCACAGCGTGATGACAAGCGAGAGTGTATCAGGACGCTTGGGCTCCGTGGTCGACGCCAGGATGCCCAGTTCACCCTCAAGGACGAGACCGCGTGGAAAACATCAACACCGCCAACGCTGGACTCATCCGTGCCCAGGGCGACGCAAGATGAGAACAATATGGATTGCAAGCTGCGTGCGCCAACTGCAAGACTTTGCATCCGGATGGCCGACTGCGTTGCGACATTATGGTTCTGCTGTTTCGGTGGCTGTCAAGCGGTGAGTCGCCTGGGTGCAGAGCCCAGCCATCACATCCACGAGCCGCCGGACCAAGGACTGTCGACCCTTCCATCAATCTCAGCTTCGATACACTTCGAAGATCACCTCGATTAGGACTCAAGATACCAAACCACTATGTTTAGAGCACCGCATCAGTCCGGATGAAACCAAATGACAACGGAGAAGCTTCGAACATGTTCTTTATTGACACCTCAAACAGCTATCGTTCGTCCTGACCCGATCTGGCTTGGTCGATATCTGAGATGGCACCGCAACGTGGGCATTCTAAACACGTTCTTCACATCTACTGTGGCAAAAACACCTCCTGTCCTCCTCGAAATAGGAGTTCCACCCTGAAGTGCCTCAGGATGCGAGGACCATTGCCTCAGGAGCTCAACTATAGCTTTTGCTGCAAGGAAAACCTCGTAGCTCTTTCACTTCACCTCCTGTAAGTCGTAGGCACGAGATGAGCCGTCTACGCCGACTAACCTTCTCGTCGTCATGGTGAGGAAGAATAGCAGCTGGGCGATTTACATCCAGATAACAAAGGTGGAAGATCTACTCTGCCCAACTAGCAAGTCCTTTCCCGGGGCAGATGAAGGACTTCGTGCGATCGATGCCATCGTGGCGTGCGCAGTGTCATGCAAAAATCAAGAATTCGACCAACCCTGGGCAAAAAGCCTATCTTCAAGAGTGGTTCTCGCCTTCCTTTAAGTCCTCCTGCTGACTTGCATCCACCGATGCGCTCGCCATTCCTCTCCCCAAGTGCAAAAATATGTCACAAGAGACAGCTCTCACTCATTCAGTGTCTCTAGAAGCATCAACATGTCTCGTCCTGGCAGCTCTCTGCCCGAAAACAGACCAAGGGAGGCCACAGCGATGCGTGAATACATTCAGACTGAGACATATGTCTGTCAACAGCTTGTGCAACAAGGCGTGAGAAAGGTAGGAAAATACTCACAGCTCCTCGTTACTCCCAGTAAAAACACATCGACTCTGCAAAAGTCATCCTTTCTCACCAAGGGAAAGAAGAAACACCAAATCCCGAACTCGGATCCAACCATGCCACGTCCAAACCGCAAATCCTACCAACGCCTCCCCGATCCTCTGCGATGCAGCCCACCAACACCTGCCACAACCCAATTCAACACCACTTCCCACCCGTCGCCACCAAAATTCAAGATTATCAATTGGCGTTCCCTCTCCTCCCGAAAAACTTCTACTCCTACCAAACCTGCCATACAAAACCAAAACCCAAATCCCCAACACAAACACCACCTTCACATCCTCCTCACCTCCATCACATCCCACTGGTCCTCCCTCCCCACCCTCCGCCGAAACAGAACCCGCCACTTTCTTCGTCAATGGCGCTACACTCTCTTCCTCCGCTGGTGTAAGCTAAGCTACCCGGATACTTTCTGGCCGTATTGGAGTCAACTCTATCGCGTCGCTCGAATCTGGATGCGAGGGATGACGGAGGTGACGTTGCGGGCTTGGGAGAGCATGGCGATGAGAGTGTGCGCTGAGAGGGAACGGAGGGAGGGGGAGCGGGGGAGGGGGGAGAGGCGATGTG